>JBBPRH010000177.1:0-43385 GCA_038092915.1 Boletus pseudopeckii
TTGTATACGGACGTGAATATAACCTTTGGGGCATTGCAGATGCAGATGTCGTGCCTCTTAGAGGCATGGGAAATGGGAGATATCTAAACAGACAGTGGAGGGAATGTTGACAAGAACAAACAAGATGTGGCTGAGCATGTAAAGCTTCAGAAAGTTGTATTAGTATCTGTGACCTAGACATTTGTATCCGTGTTATGAATATACCGAAACGATCATCTTGGAGCTTGCGTTGAATTGTCAAGGCTAAACCACGATATATATCCCGCTTCAAATTGAAGGCATCCTTGTCACAAATGAGAATATGATACTGCAAACCCAAAAAGAATGTTTCCGGGAGGTTGATGCAGGCGATCAAGTTGCACATCTAAATCGGGCCGCTGCATAATGAGTCAAAGGTAGTGAAAACTCATCATTTGCAAGCCACCAATGCTCACTTACCAGTGAATGCATTATTTAGAGTTTTCCGTTTCTACCGGAGTGATGTAGACGGTTGAAACTTGAGTGAAAGGATGCGTGTCCAGAAAGGAGTTGAAAGATGGCGCGTGGGGAAGCTTTCAATGAGGTTCAAGCTTCAAGAATTGTCTTTGAGTGGTGAATTCGGCGTGTCCTGGGGAATTTGTGGTGGAAGAGCTGGAGTTTAGCTAGGCGTTCGTCATGGCTTTGCTGTTCGGGATGCCTAATTCTTCCCGGCGGTAGATTACCCACGTCTTGTCCCTCGTGGTCGTCGGTGAGGCTCCGGTCCCTGGAACCTATGAGGTACGCTGAATGCAGCCAAGGGCAGCGGTGTGTCAGTGGCTGACCCACTTGATTAGACTCGGGTTCGGCCGTTCTAGTACAAATGACAAATCACTACAGTACATAGTTGACGTCGAGCACAATCATAATGCAACAGCACACTACAAGGCCTGACCCACCTGGTAGGCACATTCAATTTCAGCCCTTATACTCGTTACTTGAGGCTTCCGCAATAATGACCGCAGCCATCTCCCCCGACCGACTTTAACAACCCATTAAAGTTCGTATTCTAACAACTTAGTAACAAGGAAAACTGTCAGTTAGTTGCCTCGGACTCGGCATGATGTAGGTATGTTGCCAACATTGCCCGGACAGATGGACAAGTCTACCTCAACTTAGGTATGTACCTACAATTCTATAACGCTCTGGAGAACCTACACCTCCCGCTATGTATCACATATTTTCACGCCCAGATCCTCTGCAATAATGGCCGCCGCCTTCTCCCCGATCAACAACGCAGTGGAGTATGTATTCTAACCAGAAAGCAATGAACAATCAGCAACGTCCTTCACGTCGTATAGAAAGAGTATCACGTACGTTCCCAACGTTGGTCTGGCAGATGGACATGTCTGGTGAACCCATCGTCAGAAAAAAGGGTAGGTACGGTTTGAAGCCAGTTTTATATCACGTACCCGCAACCTTGAGGCCTTCCACACCGTATACGTTCAGGCGCGCATCGACCACCCCTCCTTGACTACGCGGTTTCATGGCACACGTCCCGAGCTAGATTGACCCATGCATCAATGTCATTCGGAGAAAACAAGTTCGTTGGCGAACTGACCGAGTGCCAGATCGTGTATACTACAACAATCGTGCGGAGAAGGACTCACCAATAGCAACGACAAGATCCAACAGGGATGACTCACCTGTATCGCGATGGAATTTCGCTATAGCCTCATCGTCCGCATCAGAGTACACAATATCTGGTGCATCAATCGGCACAGGCTCCTCCGATTCTCTACAGGCAGCAGGACTACCGGGTGGAAATTTTGGATGCGAGGCAGCCATCTCTCCGCGATATGCAGGCATACGCCTGAAGAGTTCGCGTGTCATTTTGTACAACAGAGTGAGCTGCGCGACATCACCGGTTCTGGTGACCAATTTCATGGGCAAAGCACACAGCAGCGGAGGAAGTGGAAGGCATACTTGGAGATAATCTCAGGGTCAAAGTCCAGAGGTGAGTTCGCATCTTCGCCGGACGTGATGTGTACACTACCAGTCGACTCTGGGTACAGCTCGAATGCTAATGTTAGGCGTTGGATGAGACACAGAGTTGCCGTACTCCCTTACCGTATGGTAGAGCCCCCCCTGAGATATTTCCGACCAAGTGGCATGGAGCGCAACCTAGTGAAAGACAATCAAGGTAAACTAATCACAAACCCAGGATACGATTGTAACCTACCCTGCACATGGTGCGATCGTGCCCATGGGCTTGTCGGGACTGTACTGAAAGAATCTCTCCCATCTCAACTGTAATTCGGGCCCAGCGGATCTCAACTGTTTTGCTGTCGGGCGCACTTTCATGATTGCTTCCATCCCACTGTGATGAAAAGATTCAGCAACCCATGAAAGGAGGAGAAACATGGTGGCAGACTTGGTAGCAATTTTCCCTGTTCCTTTCTCCTCCCATTCTTTTACCCATACTGACAACCGTGTTGACACGACACCCTGCTTCGTATGATTGAATTGATACTCACTAGCGATCGCCTCAGGGTCACTCCATACATCATCCATCGTTTCAGTCTCATCTGACGCGTAGAACACCACACGAGCACCGAAATGGTCTAAAATAGCTGGGGTCTTTTTTTGAAACAAGCACTCTCTGATACACTGACCTACCCTGAAAAATTTCTCCAACACCAGGCAGATCAACCAGGACATCAATGCTGTTCTTCTCCAGGACGGACGGAGCGCCAATGCCTGACCGTTCCAAAATGGACGGGGAACCAAAGGCTCCGGCAGACACAACCACCAACTTGGTGGCCTTCACGGCAACCAACTCGTCACTGCTAGTGGTCCCTTGGCGTGGTGTCCCATCAGCCGTATATTCAATACCGACTGCACGTCCGTTCCTATCATTTGCATCAGTCATTTCATATATAATTATTTCAGGTGTAGCGTACTTGATAATGACATGTTTGACGCGCTTCCCAACCACGATCTTCAAATTCGGATTGCCTGAATGCGGATATAGGTATCGGGAAGCAGCATCCGAGCGCTTTCCGGTCACAGGGTCGATATATCTTCAGTCAATGGAGGATTAGCTGGCGAAAATTTCGATGTTCTCGCTGAAAGCTTACTTGTAACCTGGCTAGAGGAAAGAAAAGTGGTACGTCTGCTTGTCGACCGAATCAAAACACTCACGCTGTACGCATTTGCAGTCTTGAAATCATTGCTATCGTCGACCTGTGGACGGGCCGGATCGTATGCCCTCCCCACGTTCAAGAATTGGCTTCCGACCCCAAGGTCAATTCCACCAGCAGATATCTGGATTGGTCCCGAGTATCCGTGGGTTGGCCTGTCCGATAAGGGTGTGAACGTTTCGAACTACGTAACTTGGTTATGAGTCATCTCGTTGTGGCTTCTTGATGTGTGTACCTTTCTAATCAGGGGAAGAACCTGATTGAATCCCCAACCTTCGTTGCCCAACGCCTCCCAATCGTCGTAGTCCGATGCGGCGCCTCGCACGTACATCATGACTGTATCGAAGACCAAGACCAAGAAGAACGTGATAAGTGGAGCGAACCGGATGAAACACGGTATGTGTAGTTCGCTGCTGACGACTTACAATTAACAGCGGAACCGCCGCCCACGGCTCTTCCAGACTGAACGACAAGAGCACGTCCGTCGAGGTGCGTGCTTGGCTTGCCAACGTGGGAGGAGAGGGTGGTGGCGTTCGGTACGAGGTGCTCGATGCATCTGCAAGGCTGGACATGGTTGGGGACGTCGCGCGAGTGCTGGCCGCTCTCGACGATGAGGATCTTGAGAGAGGGGTCTGCGGCAGCTAATCGGCCTGCGATGACACAGGCAGTCGTTCCACCTGGCGGGTGGGATTGGATGAGTAAAGCGCACGCAAGCTCGAGGTACGAAAGCACTCGCCTCCGGCGAAGATGATGTCAAATTCTAGGGACATGTTGTAGTAGGAGCGACTGTGACACCACCAGGATATATACGCATTTCCTCCCCCAATAAAGAAAAAGGGAAAGTTGTCTCAACCCATGCCGTACACCGACATCCGAGAAGTGTGGAATCGCAGAGTGCCGACATATGCCTGGGATAGATAGCCCTACCGGACGTAATACAGTGCACGGCAGGAACGCCGCTTCCAACCGCTGCACAGTCGGGACCATCATGATGAATCCTTTGATGGCCGGCCAATGGTGGCCCTGCCTGCAATGATTTACATACCTGCTTCCCCAACACCCGACCGACGCAGCTCGGTCAATCACCTCAACTGCCAAACTAAGATCGTCCACGCATAAATTCGTGCCATATGGTGGCTGTCAAGCAGAATTATACTGCAATGACAAAATGACTGCGGCTATGGATATCCTCCGACTAACAGCGCAACTGAGGATTTCCGTCAATTCTTTGTAATCTACCATGCCCTACAACTTACAACAAGTTCGTAACTCATGTCCGAGTCGACTGCCATCAGTTTCACAATGTTGAGAAATTTACTCAACCCTTTCATTGTCCATACATAGATATCATCTACATAGCATGTTTTAGGGTACTATGAACTTCAAGGAATGAGCTCATTTGAAGTAAAAATGAGTGAGATCGTCAAAAGTTGATTGTCATACTGAAGCAACCTGTGAACCGATGTCGGACATTCGATTTGCAGTAACAGTTTTTCTCCAGACATACTTAGTACTTATACATACTACATGAAACCGGGAGGACGCTGCGACCACCATTCAAACTGCCACATACTACTGCAAAAATAAAAGCACCATAACGAACATCCGAGAAAACTGTCTCCACTTACATCCACCTCTGCTACTTAGGAAACTACATTTCCGTCCACACTACATTGTAATAAAACTTACATCTGCCACAATTCCGATCATGTACATGTGGCATGCACCTCTGTAATCCAATCCGGTGTCACGATAGGTATCTTACGCTCGAGGGCACACTGGGCACATGAGTGAGGACAAAAGGGCGGCGGTCCAAGGAAACACATCGAGTACTTTGCTCCACCATGCGAGCTGGTGATGAGATGAGTGACGCGGTCGGTAAAGTCACTCCTGGAGATGGCACCGAGCTCGAAAGCTATCTTGAACAAGGTAGGCTGAACACATGTATGAGGTTGAATATCGAATGGTGTGACGGACCTTGTCCATTGTTCCGGTCGCACATATGGAGAAACCTTTATTTGGTCTCGGACAGAGGTATACCATGCTTGCATTCGGAGGTATCTCAGAGTCTGAGTTACTGTCGCACGACTCGTTCAGGTTGTGAACTCGGGCGGGGCGAGTGAGGGTCTGGGACGACGTTTGACATTGAGTACCTGTGCAAAACAGTGTAAGCTGCGCTGTGAGCAATTCAGATGCAGAAAATTAACCTTGTGTGATTTTTAGAATAGTCTGACATTAATCCATTGGATGGCTGTCATTGGCTGTGAGTGGCACTGTTAAACTGTAGCGGAGTGGCACTAGCGGAATTCACAGACACAAGCCCCTGTCCATGTGCGTGCGAGTCGTTTCGTAAATCCATTCATGGCCGAGAGACCTCCTCGAGGCTTCTCGCCGACTCGGACAGATCTCCGCATCGGCCTGCCAGGGGGACGTTTGGAGTCGACTAAACCTGCCAAGCAGTCCTACCACCGCGCACCCTCCGAGTCTGTCGCCAACAATGAAGTAGTTTACGACGCTGACGGAGACGGCGATGAGGGTAATGGCACCAGTGCAACGATGCGACCTATCCTGGACCGTCGTCCCACATTCCTTCGCGTAGACACTTTTTGCAGCACAAACGCGTTGCGAGCATGCACGCGACCCGAGGATCGAGTCCAGGTTTTGGAGGCATGGACGCACACACGGACATCTTACACCCTCTGCGCGCGAAGCTTCTGCCACTTTCCTCCATCCGCCTGAAATCCACCGACGCCGCCACCACTGCCACTGCCGACGTCAACGACGCCCGTGTAGAATTCCACGAGCTTCTACAAAGACCGCGAGCACACGCAGAACCATCACCTGTGGAGCAGTCTCGCACATTAATCTCTAAGCATGATATACTTACATAGAGTAGGGTGTAGGAGGGAGTTCCTCGGATGTTCGTCATTGTGCTTTTAGTTTTGCAGTACTATGGGGAGGTTTGAATAGTCGTGCGTCCTCCCGATTTCATGTCTGGGGAAAAACTCTAACGTGTCGCAAATCCAATGTCCGACCATCGGTTCACAGGTCACTTGGACCGCATGTTCTTGCCAAACCAACACCATCTCAGTGCCATTCGCTGATAACTAGTATCTATGTTTTCCCCCTTATTCCTGAGCCTTCGTAGCCTGATTGTCACGCTGAATCGTCACGCTAATGTCACCTGCCGACCAGTGCCTACGGGAAGCTGATTTTGCAGTATTGGGGTATGGTCACTTACAGTAACCGCGCTGATTCGAAGCATGCACACGTACAGATGTGTTACGGCGCTGTTAGTCGGAGGGATGGCGGCAGCCATTATTTCAGTGCAGCACAATTCTGCTTGATGCCCATTAGGCACGAATTTGTGCGTGGACAATCGTAGTTTTGCAATTGAGTGGTTGACTGAGCCGGCGTCGACCGAATGCGGGGGAGGCAGGCAATTGTTGCAGGAAGGGTCACCATTGGTGTCAAGCTCCCAAACGTGCAGTGCTTGGAAAGTGTGGTATTTATACTATATCCCAGGAAAATATCCGCACTCTCCGCATCCACTGCCACTCCCCGGATCTCGGTGTACCGCATGGTAGGATAAGACCATTCCATTTTTGTTTCTGGGGAGAGGAAATGCATATATAAGTATCCTCTGCTCGATGGGCTAGTGTCACAGTCGCTCCTACTTGTGCGTCTTCTATTCTGTTCGATAATTAGTCTTGCAACATGTCCCTAGAATTTGACATCATCTTCGCCGGAGGCGAGTTCTTTCGTACCTCGAGCTTGCGTGCGCTTTACTCATCCAACGCCTCCGCCCGCCAGGCGGAACAACAGCCTGTGTCGTCGCAGGCCGGTTGGTTGCCGCAGACCCCTCTCTCAAGATCCTCATCGTCGAGAGCGGCCAGCACTCGCACGACCTCCCTATCCATGTCCAGCCTTACAAATACGTCGAGAACATTGCATCGAACGCCACCACCATCTCCTTTCACGTTGGCAAGCCCAGCACGCACCTCGACGGACGTGCTCCTGTCTTCCAGTGCGGCAAAGCCGTGGGCGGCGGTTCCGCTGTTAATTGTAAGTCGTCAGCAGCGAACTACACGTACCAGTGTTTCATCTGGTTCGCTCCACTGGTACATAATTCACGTCGCTCTTGCTCTGGGTCTTATCTACAGTCATGATGTACGTGAGAGGCGCCGCATCGGACTACGACAATTGGGAAGCGTTGGGCAACAAAGGTTGGGGATTCAATCAGGTTCTTCCCCTGATTAGAAAGGTAGACACCTCAAGAAGCCACAACGAGATGATTCATAACCAGTTACGTAGCTGGAAACATTCACACCCTTATCGGACGGACCAACCCATGGATACTCGGGGCCGATCCAGATATCTGCTGGTGGAATTGACCTTGGGGTCGGAAGCCAATTCTTGAACGTGGGGAGGGCATACGATCCGGACCGTCCACAGGTCGACGATAGCAATGATTTCAAGACTGCGGATGCATACAGCGTGAGTATTTTGATTCAGTCGACAAGCGGGCTTACTTCTTTTCTTTCCACTAGCCATCTTACAAGTAAGCTTTCAGCAAGAACATCTCAGATTTTCGCCAGCTAATCCTTCATCAACCGAAGATATATCGACCCCGTGACCGGAAAGCGCTCCGATGCTGCTTCCCGATACCTATATCCGCATTCAGGCAATCCGAATTTGAAGATCTTGGTAGGGAAGCGTGTCAAACGCGTCATTATCAAGTACGCTACACCCGAAAACATTACATATGAAATTACTGATGCAATTGATAGGAACGGACGTGCAGTCGGTATCGAATATATGACAGATGGAATATCATGCCAAGGCAGTGATGAGCTGGTTACCGTGAAGGCCACCAAGTTGGTGGTTATTTCAGCTGGGGCCTTTGGTTCCCCATCCATTTTGGAACGGTCAGGGATTGGCGCTCCGTCCGTCCTCGAGAAGAACGATACCCGTGTCCTTGTTGATCTGCCTGGCGTTGGAGAAAATTACCAGGGTATGTCGGTGCATTGGTGTCCTTGTTTCAAAATGACCCAAGTTGTTTTAGACCATTTTGGTGTTTGTGCGGCGTTCTACGCATCAGACGAGACTGAAACGATGAACGATGTATGGAATGACCCCGAAGCAATCGCTGGTGAGTCATCCAGATTATTAATTCGGTTATACGAAGCAGGGTGTCATGTCCACACGGTTGTCAGTACGGGTAAAAGAATGGGAGGAGAATGGAACAGGGAAAATTGCTACCAAGTCTGTCACCATATTTCTCCTAATCTCATTGGTTACTGAGTACTTTCATCACAGTGGGATCGAAGCCATTGTGAAAGTGCGCCCAACAGCAAAACAGTTGACATCCGCTGGGCCCGCGTTACAGTTGAGATGGGAGGAATTCTTTCAGCACAGTCCCGACAAGCCCATGGGTAGTATCGTACCATTTGCCGGGTAGGTCACGGTCGCACCCTGGGTCTGTGAATATTTACCTTGATTGTCTTTCACTAGCTTCCCATTGGATCCCTCCATGTCACTCCGTCGGAAACTCCTCTGTGGGGTCTACTATATTGTAAGGGCGTACGGCAGCTCTGTGTCTCAATCATCGCTCTGACATTGGCATTCAAGCTGTATCCAGAGGCGATTGGTAGTGCACACATCATGTCCGGCGAAGACGCAAACTCACCTCTTGACTTTGACCCTGATATTTTCTCTAAGTATGCCTCCCACTTCCTCCGCTGCCGTGCGCTTTGCCCATGAAATTGATCACCAGAGCCGGCGATGTTGCTCAGCTCTCTCTGTTGTACAAGATGACACGCGAACTCTTCAGGCGTATGCCTGCATATCGGGGAGAGGTGGCTGCCTTTCATCCGAAGTTTCCAGCCGGTAGTCCTGCCGCTTGTAGAGAGTCAGAGAACCCTGTGCCGATTGATGCACCAGATATTGTGTACTCTGATGCGGACGATGAGGCTATAGCGAAATTCCATCGCGATACAGGTGAGTCATCCCTGTCGGATCTTGTCGTTTCCATTAGTGAACCCTTTCCCGCACGGCGGTCGTAGTATTAGCGACCTGGCACTCGGTTAGTTCACCAACGAACTTATTTTCCCTGAATGTCATTGATGAATGGGTCAATCTAGCTCGGGACGTGTGCCATGAAACCGCGTAGCCAAGGTGGGGTGGTCGATGCGCGCCTGAACGTATACGGTGTGGAAGGCCTTAAGATCGCGGGTACGTGATATAAAACTGTCCTTAACCTTTGTTTCTGATGATGGTGGGCTCACCAGATATGTCGATCTGCCCGACCAACGTTGGAAACGTGCGTCACATTCTTTTAGTCAATGTAGCGGTCAATTTGGAGATCACTGATTGTTTTATTGATTTCTGTTAGAATACATACTCCACTGCGTTGTTAATCGGGGAGAAGGCGGCGACCATTATTGCAGAGGATCTGGGTGTGAAAATACATGATAAATAGCGGAAGATGTAAAAGCGGGGAGTTTCTCGGATGTTCGTTATTGTGCTTTTATATTTTTGTAGTAGTATAGGAAAGTTTGAATGGTCGTGTCCCGGATTCATGTCTGGGGGGAAAACTATAAGTTATACATAACGTAAAAATCCAATGTCCATCGAAGCGGAGCCGCACCGGCCTCCGGGCACGCACGAAGTTTTCGCTGACACCAACTCAGTGCCATTCGCCAATATCTAGGTTTCACCGACTCCTCTTATTCTTGAGCCTTCGTGTCTGTCGTCAACAGGGCTGCTCCCGGTCGAAACATGTCCGTCAAGCTGCTTCAAGTCGATCTTTATGCCGACAACCCTACAATGCTCCTCGGTTTGCCCACCGGATCCATTCACGCCTGCCCAACCACTGCGTTGAAACGCCTTCAATTGTAGCGTAGTCACCAAGCTTAATCAAAGCGTGTAACGACCGTGCGTCCCATTTCACTGAATATGGCTCAGAGGCGCTCGGGGGTTCGGAGTCGCGTGCGAACCTACCTCCCATGACAGAGGTCATGTTATCAACTCAGTCAAATATACCCCAGAACTGGCTGGCGTGTTACTGATAGCTCCACTATCAGCGTTGATAAGGCGGGATAGGCTCAGCTCCGTCTTGCTTATCTTGCAATGGGAACGTCCTTATAACGCCCAGGGTTCTTCACTCACGACTTTGTTCCTCCTCTCTTTTTGCTTATTGGACGATCGAAAAGTTCATTCTTCAAATGGCTACTGCAGCTAACTCTGTCACTCACCCAACTCTTGTTCAGGTGAGAACTTGCATGTGCAGGCATTGGATTACCACTTCACATGTCAACATGTCATAGCTCGACCCATTTGTGTAAGCATGGCATGCCATCGGCTTTTGGACTGCTGACGTCTTGTGTTAAATACCAGACCTGCGCGGGAGCAGAAGGTCTGTACAGATGCTCGAGTCATGTGCTGTGTATCAGGCTGACAATGTATATATAGGGTATACACAACAGATGGCAGTATGTTGATTCACGGGAGCCAGGTGGACATAATTTAACTATCCTTATCTAGCCCTGAGATACCCCCCGTTGCAACCGTAAAACCAGGCGAGGTGCGTGGATCAGATATTGCATGTTTGTCGTTCCTAACTCTCTCGTAGGTTTTCAACATTGAATGCGTCGGTATGTCACTGCCACAGAGAAGTGTGGTGTATTGTCACTTACAGGTTGCAACTTGACAAGACTGGACCGGTGCCCAGATTGGGAATAACGACTGTACGTTCCGATCGTGTCGTATCCACTACCATGTATTGATTTTGCGCTTGTTCTCTAGTTAGCGATGACATTCGCGACGTTGATCTTACTTCCGTCCACAACTTATCGGGCCCGATTGCCGTGGAAGGTGCAGAGCCTGGCGATTGTCTTGTCGTTGACATTCTGGACGGTATGACACGGAAAATAGATCTGTCAAACGCGCTGATCTAGATTGACCGTAGTGAAACCGTTTGACAAAATGCCCTGGGGCTACACCGTGAGTTTAGGTCGTTCATCTTGGGCAAAGGCACTGACTTGTCACAGGGTATCTTCGAGCTGGAGAACGGCGGCGGTTTGTTTGGTAGGGTAAATATATTCGGTATTCAGAGCAACGTTCTAACAGCCTTTGTCTCCTTTCCAGCACGAGAGTTTCAGAGCAGAGCAGCCAAAGCTATCTGGGACTTTGAAGGTGAGATTAACTATACGCAGAACTCCGTGCAAGGGAACCGAGAACGGAACTAGGTGTCTACGCCACGTCGAGACACATTCCGGGCGTTCGTTTCGCTGGCGTTTCTCACCCTGGATTGATCGGAACCGCACCATCTCATGAGCTTCTCGCTACCTGGAACAAACGCGAAGTGGGTTTGATCGAAGCTCACATTAATGCTGTACCTCCCGTTGCATTCGCCCCTCTCGCTAATGGGGCATATGTCGGCCAAGAGCTTCCAGCTGATGTAAGGGGGAGGATATACCGCGATGGTGCTCGCACCATCCCCGGGCGTGAGCATGGAGGAAACTGTGACGTGAGTAGCGATCTTCCACAGGTAGTCCTATGTGCATGGTTGACAATTCGAGGGTAGATCAAGAACCTGTCCAAGTAGGTTTTCTGTCTGTTGAAGATGGATCACTCAGAGTATCGTACTCCCAGGGGCTCTCGGTGTTATTTCCCGGTCTTCGTGAAAGGTGCAAACCTCTCTGTGGGCGATTTGCACTTCTCGCAAGGTGATGTATGTACACTATTTCTGGGAAGCGTCGTTGCCCTGTACATTTGGATGCTGACATCTACGTAGGGAGAGGTATAATCGATCGTCAATCCCGACATGATGATAGCTGACGTTCATCTATCAGCTCTCCTTCTGTGGTGCTATCGAAATGGTGAGGCGTAATCCCACCTTCCCTGCATACGTATTGGCCAACGATACTCGTAGGCTGGCATTATCAAGTTCAAGACGAGCATCATCAAGGGCGGCGTCGAAAAGTTTGCACTAAAACAGCCCATCTTCTTGGTTCGCAACAAGTCATCTTGGGATATATTTAGGCGACGAATGCTAACCCACTTCGACAGCCATCCCCTGTGGACCCGTTGTACTCGGCCAAGGTGAGCTAATCCAGTCGTCGTTTTTTTTTCGGACAGCGATGCTAAACAGAACCCAGCTTATCTTTGAGGGTATCAGTGTTGACATTCGTGCGTGGTGTGCGGTGTTTCGTCTCCGTTCGCTTTTGCTGATGAACTGCCAGACGGCGATGGGAAGCAATACCACATGGACGCGTGAGTGCCAGGTTTTTGTGGACGATCAGCATTCTTGACGCGCTTTCAGGACTGTCGCGTACAAGCAAGCTGCTCTCAACGCGATCGCGTACTTGCAAAAGGTCTGTACCAGCAATCATGTTGTTTTCTGAGACCTGTGCACTTTGGAAACACAACTGACGACTAGTTGTCCTAGATCGGCTACAGTGAGTGACTTTTGTGACCTTGATCCTACGTGTCCAGAGATGACGGGTGCTTTGGTACGACGACGCATCTAGCCCGTGAGCAAGCATGTACGTGCCCTTTTATATATATAGATATTAGCTCGCTCCGATGGGTGTGTCCGTTCTGACTTGGACGGATCTTCCACTAGACCTCCTGCTCTCGGCTGCCCCGGTGGAGAGCCACGTCGGTGCCGTCGTGGTATGTGTTCACCCACTTACTCGGAATATGCACTGTTAACGTGTATTCTTCGACGACACAGGACTCTCCCAATGCCTGCGTCACGCTTGCACTGCCGCTCGGTATTTTCGAGCACGTACGTCTCGTTCCTCCTGCCCACCCTGACAACTGCGCTCAATCCACACGACCCCCGCAGGATATCTTACCCAAGGAAGAGGGCTTGAAGAAACTCGACTTTGGTCAATGCGCGATTCGCAGCGACGGTGTGCTCTAGTACAATCTTCTCACCCTGTGGAGCTCGAAACGCCGGACCGAAACCTCATGCACATGTACGAATACGAGAGAAAGGGAATGCAGAAATGGAGTTGTTATTGTTTATGTACTACATGTACATCACTCAAACACATGAAGTCACCCTCTGTGTAACAACTACAATGCCAAACAAGAAATTGTGCGTCGGGCGAGGGCCGGAGAAGAGTAGCCAACACACGTGCGCTAAGAACGCACCTGCTCGGATAGTTTCATGTCCTGTGGTCCACACACCTCCCAGACCGCTTTCAACACCTCCGTTCCAGGGTTCACGTCACATACCCATTCAAAGAGCCCCTCTTGTTTTCCCTTCCGCCCCCCCGTCGTCGACCAGCGCGCCAGACAGCCCCCCTTTATAGCCACGCTCCCCTCGTCTATCTCTGCCAACCCCATAGGCTCCTTCAAAACGATCGTGATGCGCGGATCCGCAGGCAATGGGATGGAGCTCCGTACGATGACACCCCCGATCGGTTCTGCGTGTGTGTTGTGGACGACCGTCGCGCTCGTGTACGTCGTCGTCGCTTTGCCCGCGAACGCATTGGTAAACGGCAGTGCGTCCGGCGCACGGTTGTGGATCGTCTTCACGTCAGTGTCGACCGCAAGGGAACATTCCAGTATCTGCGGCAGCTCTGTGTTCTAGTGGAGATGTCGTATTTATATGTCGGGTCAGGGAATCAGATGGACGTCAGAGAGGGTGATCGGTGGACGTACGTGAATATCGGTAGACGAGACATGTTTGTCGTTCAGGTAGGTCTTAACGGTGCCTGGTAGCAGGACATACTCGCTGGTGTTCTTTACCTCGCACTGAACATTTTGGATTGAGTATGGACGACAGAGAGAAGAGAATGCCACGAACTGTATAATACACGCAGGTATCAGTGCTGGGCACCACGACACGCATGAACTCCGCCTGAAGAGAGAGAGAGGCAACCAGGACCTGATGCGCAGCGTGGTCGGAAGGGATAAAGATACCTCCATCGGCAATATGTGTGATGGGATCTTTGCTACCCTGAATTTGCCAAGACGCAAAAGTATGAGTGACGTTCCGGAAAAAATAGACTGATGGACGGTGCATACCTGAGAAACGAGCTGAGAGACTGTCTGAGATTGGGAAACCACTTTGGGAGCTTCATCTACCACCGGAGTTGGCGGTGCTGGAGAATAAGGGAGGTTTTCAGCGTACTGCCTCCGGTCTTCGTTTGGGCGAGTACTCACGCATTCCTTGCTCCTCCCTATTCTGCGCGGGCGCTTGGCCGAAAAAAACGCCCTGAAGGGGTTGCGAAGGACTCCCGAACAAGGATGTGGATGAAGTGAACAGGTTCGCGCGTGGCAATATCTGCGGCGGAGCGAGACGGATATCGATCTTCTTTGGCTCAGGGAGTTGGATCAACTGTGACACCTGATCCGCCGTTGTCAGTGCCAAGCTGACGTTTTCCCAGTTTTCGCCCGTCCATTGCGTGACCGTACACCGAAAGTCGAGCCTCACCATCGGCGACGGCATTGTAACGTGAAGATCATACGCTGGTTTCCACGAAACTTGCTTGACAACTAGGAAACCCGTCATCTCAGGACACTGTCAAAGTTCATGCTTTTCCTCACCATAAGTCATAGTGAGCTCAGCAGCTTCCACAGGCACTTGATTGTTGCAAGAGAGGACCGTCACCACCTTGACCGGTAAATCCCCACTGAGCTTCGAGAGACGCTGCTTCTCCTCCGTGATTTTATTGCCGACATCAGCCAGCTTAGCATCTAGCTCCGCAATCGCAACAGAACGCGTGATTCCAATCTCAACAAAATCGTCGAAGAAAGAAACCATTTGCGCAGCCTCTGGCTGTTCGTGAGATTTGCATTGAGCGAGGGAGTCCATGTAGGTCGTGAGGAACGTGAAGCTCTGCTGCCTGAGGCGCTTTTCATATTCAAGTTGCAGCTGTTCCATTTCCAGCTCACGCGACGTCTGACTGAAAAGCGGGGCAGACCCAAAGTGATGCTTAGCGACAGAAGTGTGGTAGTGATCGAGAATGGTCACTTTCCCCGCCGTGGATGTCACTGAAATGTCAACAGACTGAAGACCTTCGGGGAGATGGACGATCTCGACAACCTGTGGTTCATCCTACAATACTCTGCGTTAGAAAGAGGGCAAAACTAGCCACGAGACACCCCCTACCTGGGAGCGGAGGAATGATAACGGAAATGTGCGAGTGATCTCAGCGGTACCCGAGCTAAATAACTTGACCGACTTGATGTGGAATTGGTTCGCTTCTATGATTGTCGGGTCTTGCAAAAGAGCCTTGGTACCAACCATATCGACTGTAAACACGGAAAACCGTCGTACAGGACAAGCTGTGGAGGGTTTTTAAAATTTAAAGATGGCAATGCAACCTTCATCGTGAGAGCATGCTGTTTAACTGGGTAGTTCAATTTCTCATTAGAATCCCTCATAAATCCAGGTCCAAGTCCAAGCTTAAGGACTGCAAAGCGCGATCTCGTCGGAAAACCGAACAAACGTCGCGCTCATCGCCCTGGAAGGTGTGCTTTTTCAAGCGGTGCGCAAGCGGCCGGTGTGTGTTGATGGTGCAAGAGAAAATGCCGCAGCCATCACCTGATCATGACCTCGAAGTGTGTAAGACTATAAGTCTTGGTGAGTTCAGCGGCTCCCACAGGCACTTGACTGTTGCAAGAGAGGACCGTCATCACCTTGGCCAGTAAATCCCCGCTGACCTTGAGAGACGCTACTTCTCCGTGATTTTAATATTTTATTGCCGACGGCAGCTAGCTTGGCATCTAGCTCCATAATCATGGAGAGAGAGCGCCTGATCCCAATCTCGACAAAGTCGTCAAGAAAGAAATCATCTGAGCTGCCTCTGGTTGTCCTTGAGACTCGTATTGAGCAAGCGAGTCCATGTAGGTTGTGAGGAATGTGAAGCTCTGCTGCCCGAGGCGCCTTTCATCTTCAGGTCGCAGCTGTTCCGCTTCCAGCTCACGCAATGTCTGACCGCGAGGAGTAGAATGCTCATAAGGAAGCTTAGCGACAGAAGTGTGGTAGTGATCGAGAATGGTCATTTTCCCAGACGTAGATGTCACTGAAACGTCAACAAGCCGAAGACCCTCAGGGAGATGTCCCGACAACTTGTGGTTTATCCTACAATACTCTGTGTTGGAAAGGGCGCAAAAATAGCTACGAGATGCCCCTTATTTGGGAACGGAGGAAGGATAAAGGGAACGTGCGAGTGATCTCAGCGCCGCCAGAGCTGAATAGTTTGACGGACTTGAAAGCTTGATGGGAGGTTGATTCGCTTCTATGACTGTCGTGTCGCGCAACAGAGCATTAGCACCACTGGTGACCATATCGCATGCAAACACTAAAAGTCGTCGTAAAGGACAAGTTACGGAGGACTTACTTAAAACACCAACCGGGATGCTTTTAAAGGTCATCGCAAAGGCGATGCAACCTCCGTCACGAGCGTAAGCGCTGCACAGGATCCACGGGATCTTGCATTTTCACATCAGAATCCCCTGAAACAATAAATAGCACCCCTGAGAAGTCACAATCACTGGAAGAGCAGCTGTTGGATGCGAGCGTCGACTACAGCACAACCGGAATACACGACGACGACGGAATAAATCACAAGAGATCCTCTAACGCTTCAAGCCTAGAAACTTGTCTACTGGATGGAATCAGAAAAAACATGACCCTCCAAGTGATTTTGTTTACTCGCCTATCCCTGACCGCTTCTTGCCATCTCTGCAACTTGGCAATTTCATGCAATTGGAACCCATAAATTCTTGGTCGATATCTATCCGCCTTCAAGGCGACACTGGCTGTGCTAGCGGGTTCACCGATCGCTTCGGGTACCTCTGGTTCCTCCTTCGTGCGTCTATTCCTCTTGCTCGCATCGGTCTCGCTGACCCGAGGGGGCGGCGCTGGCTCGACGGGACCAGCCTTTGGAGAAATGAGATGTGGATAAACCATAAAAAGCAAATGGGGGAATGAGGTGCCGAAATAGGCCCCGTCGATGGATCCATGTCGGGAAGACTTGGGAGAATAAACGTCTTCGCAACGACCGCAATAAAGCTTGACTGATTTTTCGTAAGGAATATCGCTTAGACCGACGGGCAGGAGAGGTTGAGATTGGCACAAGACTCTAGGACATCGACCGAAATCTACTCTCTTGAATTTTTCAAGCTGGAAGGTATAAGGTGGAGTTGGGAAGAAGGATCAAACACATACCATTTTTGCGAGACCACGTGCCGTGACGATCCACCGCGCGTGGATGAGACCATACAATAGGCGAGCTTGGACATCCAGTGCACCCCGAAGCTCATCCTGGATGTCATCATCTGTGGGATGGGATAAACTAGATAAACATTGCAAATAATTGTGACGAACCAAGATTATCCGTGATTAGGTCAAGGGCCTGTGCATAGTTGGAAACCTCATTGTTGAGACCCGTCAAATTGAACCTGTCCAGGATATAGTCCTCCTCGACTTCACAGAAGTATTCGTTGCCTTTCGAAGAAAGAAACCAGGATATCCACTACCGCACGCCATGGTTAGATCTGTTCAGATGGCCAAAATGTGGTGCCTCACCGAACTAGACACGCGTGTGAGCGACTTACTTGACCAGAAGAATAAGGGTGACCTACTTGGAATAATCAGAATCTGATCCCGTAGAAGCATCGTCCACTGCGCGACCGAGCATCGAATCAGCTCTCTACTGAAATCTGTCGTTTTCAAACTGACTTGTGATGGCCAACTTGCAAGTCCTTCAATAATTGCAACTGGGCGAACACCGCAAGGAAGTGGCGGTGCAGGCTGTTCGGACCTGGCGCCAAGCCCAAAAAGGAATATAATTCACACACTCATCCCACCGCAGTTCCATTCACACAAACAAGACCGGAATTATACAAACTCTTACATGCCAGAAGCTGTTGTTCTGGACATGCCAACAGACCTTCGTCCCACCAACGCGCGCGTTTCTCCCTTCGGACTGGAAGAAAATATTGTAATGGAGAAGAACCATCGAGGATTCACTGCATTGACAGTCGACATTCCCGACACGAGCAAAGTTCAACGGACTGATGCACCACGACCACGACCACTGTGGAGAACTCCCGAGTTCGTCTTCTACTACCTAGTGGCTGCAGTAGCCATCCCTCTCATGGTCTGGGTGCCGACCAACCTGAGTTCACGTGCGTTGCAGTGATGCTATCGTGTAATCCTTATTCTCATCTGTAAATCACATTTAGCCACGCACGCCAACTATGCATTCTTTCAATACAAATTGACTTCTGGCTGGCTGTTCGGTCGTCAAGTTGTAAGTACATTCATTAAGTGAGATAGAGTGGAGCACGGACACATTCATGTTATACGTGATGCATCGCATATCCAGGACAACAGTGATGCTCAGTATCGCGCTTTTCGAAGCAACATGCCTGCGCTTGCCTTTCTGGTCCTCGTATACGTTGCACTCAAATCAATATATACTCGCTTTGCGACTCGCTCAATACCAACCGACAAAACATTTCTCGTTCCTTTTACTCTTCTGTTTGCTATATTATACCTCATCGGACTGCATGGAACAAGCACTTTAAAGATATTTATCATTTTGACTGCCAATTACTGCATCGGAAAATCTTTGGCTAGATCACGGGCTGGTCCAATCATAACTTGGATCTTCAATTTTCTCATTCTGTTCGCGAACGAGCGGAATGAAGGGTATCTGTTTTCGAGCCTTCACCCTGATTTAGCACCGTTGGTGAGCAAGCCGCTTTTGTGCGCTACACCATCTCACTTGCCATTAGGACACATTTAAAGGGCTCTACCCCCGCTGGCAAATCAGCTTCAACATCACAATGTTGAGGTTGGTGTCGTTCAACATGGATTATCACTGGGCATGTAAATTGCCACACCCACCGGAGGTCCGTGTTGGTTAATCGGTCTGCTCAAAATCTCACTCATTTGCTACAGCCGGAGTCGATGCTCACCGAAAAGCAACGAAGTACAATCCCTCATTCCCTAGAACACTATACCTATGCAAACTACCTCGCCTATG
Source organism: Boletus pseudopeckii (assembly GCA_038092915.1). Classification (NCBI taxonomy): domain Eukaryota; kingdom Fungi; phylum Basidiomycota; class Agaricomycetes; order Boletales; family Boletaceae; genus Boletus; species Boletus pseudopeckii. The sequence goes on from JBBPRH010000177.1 coordinate 19,178, forward strand.
TGTTGTTTCCCCCGCTATATATTGCCGGTCCGATTTTGACGTTCAACAACTTCATGTGGCAGGTCCTCTCTTTTTCCCTCCGTCGTAGCTGGTCGGTTCAATTAAAATATTTTTAGCTGCGTCAACCAGTTGATATTCGACCGAGAACTCTCATAGGCTACTTGACACGGTTCCTTATCTCCCTGCTGACCATGGAATTTATTCTCCATTATATGTATGTAGTCGCGATCAAGGATACAAAAGCTTGGCAGGGTGATACACCTCTTGAGCTAAGCATGATCGGCTTTTGGAACCTCATAATTGTCTGGCTGAAAGTACGTTCTTAGGACAACTGCGTTTATTCATAGTAACTTTTGATTGCTTCAGCTTCTTCTCCCATGGCGGTTCTTTCGCCTTTGGTCGCTAGCCAGTGGGATCGATCCGCCGGAGAACATGATTCGATGTATGGCAAACAACTACTCTACACTAGGCTTTTGGCGAAGTTGGCACCGTTCGTACAATTTATGGATAGTACGGTAATGAGATTTCCGATCCCAAGTCGGCATCCACTAACGGGATGCAGATATATTTACGTTCCGCTTGGGGGCACCAAAAACGTAGCAATCACTACAGCGCTCATATTCACTTTCGTGGCCTTGTGGCACGATTTATCGTTCCACTTACTCGCATGGGGATGGCTCGTCAGCGTGTTCATTCTCCCAGAACTGCTCGCGGCCAAGTTACTACCCCAATCCAAAGTTCGTTTCCGCTTTCTAACGGAACTACTTGTCATCTCATTGCTTACTTTTCGCGCGATCAGTATGGACGGTCCGCGTGGTACCGGCACGTCTGTGCGTGCGGAGGCGTTCTCAACGTCCTGACAATGATTACCGCAAACCTCGTCGGCTTTGTCCTTGGGACGGATGGGATCTTATACATGGCCAATCAAATCACGGGAAGTCTTCAAGGTAGTACTATTCCCTTTTTTCGATATGATTTTTAATTGAAGTTCACCTATGCCGACGCGGGATCTGACGTTCAATGCTGCGTACGATCGTTTCGGTCCGTCTGTTCCATGCTTGTTCAAAAAGGCTTCCGGTTCTTGATCGGCGCGTGCGGATGTTTGTTCGTGGGTGTACAGTTGATGTTCGAGTATCGGTGCGTCGCAGATTTCTTTCGTGTTGTTTCCTTTTGGCGAGTGAGCGGCTGATACGCCCGATGTGATAGGGAGGAAGAAATGCGGCGAGGGATATTCCGGAGGTGTTGACAGCCGGGGTTGAGGTCATGCTTGTCGAGAGTGCACACTTCCTGGACGGACAGTACAAACTGCGCATACTGCCCACGACCACCGCCGTTGATACGCAAACAGTTTAACATTATGCACGCATGGTTATTCCGCGTACCAAAACCCCCACGCCAACAGTATTACCCGTGCCTGCTTAACAGACAATCTCAAATTCTGGGGTCTCACTTTAGACGCATGATCAGTACTCAGTTGGCGTCCAAACGTTCAATAACCGATCGCGAGCTGGATGCTCGTTCAGTCCAGGCGCTCGACTATTACAGTGACAGGCATTCGTGTCACAATCGGTATATGGTAGCGATGCGTTTCAAAAGAATTCGGCAGTCTCAGCTCATGTGTATGATCAATCCGCAGCGCAGCGCCGTCTCGTCGAGACGTCCGCCACCGCCGCCGGATTCAAACGTTTACAACGTCAATGGTCAACGCGATTGACCTTTTTGCATTGACGCCGGCGGCCAGGAACCTGGTGGGTAAGTACGCACGATTCAAAGGATCGCACCTTGGCACGAACGATGTCTCGCCACGCCAGGCTTTTGCAGTTCGCCGTAGATCTTCCTCTCGACGTCCAAGACTAACACCAGGCAGCGTTTTGCCAGGTCCACATTCCGGTGGCATCGTCCTCGTCCAAAAGGCACGAGACAACGTGTCATGGACCAGCTATGGTACCCACGTTAACCGGAAGATGATGAAATTCGTTTGGATGACGAGCGTATGAGAGCGAGCTTATGAAGTGTACTAGATGCGCTCGTGTCAGCCAACTTTCCTTCGTGTTCTCAAACGGAGTAGCGATGATCATTTAGCCATAGATTAAAGGAACAGAGCATATAGTATGATTACATTTTGTACAGTCTGTATGTATATGTGAGCGCGCGAGGCACAACAAGGACGTACCATCCATATACTGTACGAAGATAAGTCATGTGAGATGCACCAGAGTGGGCAGCGATGCCAAGAAGCAAATGATGATGAAATTAAACTAGAGGGAGAAACCATTAAAGTTGTGGATGCGCTGCTGTCGTAGAAGACGATGGATGCAAGAAGGAAAATATGCAAAACAATAGGACCTGAACTGATCAGGATTTTTGACTCAACCCGAGCACGGAGAACTGTGCGTTCATCCTCTCCTCCAGGTCCCTATTCCTGCCCTTGGCACGCTCTCGGAGAATACCCCACTTGATCCACCAGTCGTCGGCCTGATCTTCGGCATCGTATCCGAATAACTCCTCGACTTGTTCCCACTGATCCAGAAGATCACTGCTTGAGAGAATGGGCCGTCCCTCGGCAACCTGTTTACGTAGCGTATTGTCGCGTTGCTCTTGTTGTGGACCGTGGGGCATCATTTGGAACAACAGATTGCCATGCTCACACTTCACGATGCTCGCACAACGACCTTCGCGGAGTTCTTGGAGCGCATGCAAGAATGTTGGTATCTGGTCCTCGGTGGTGAGATGAGAGAAAAGTTTTGCCAGGACTGCAGAGTCTTCCACGGAAAGTGCACCGCCTTGGAACGACCCAGCCTGCTCGTGAGAGACTGAGAGTTAATGGTGAATTGGTATTATCACCTAGCACGAACCGGTAGTGGATGCGCGGCCTCTCCAATGACCAGCACTCGCCCATTATGGTGCACCCAGTTGTCTGATGGCGGTACAATCTTCACCTGAACGCGTGCAGCGGATTTTGCGAGCGCTGCCAGTTTGAGTAACCTGAACTAACGTTACAGAGGGAATTCGACTGTTGGTGTGTTCACTCTACCTTGGCTCGCAAAGACCTAGATGCTTTCGCATGTCCTCGAGACTAGCTTTGGTTACCCAACAATCATCGTCACGTTTATGTTGCGCCGGTTGGACCCAGATTTGAAGAGCGAACTCATCTTTACCACCCTGAAAGAGCTCTGAGCAGTCCGACGTCAGGACTTCACCCCAAGACACTCACCAGGTGGTAACCAGATGCAGAGGCATTAGACCCAATCCACGTGAGCAAATTCTAAACCGGAATCAACATCAAATGTTATTCAAAGAAGATCCAAAAACCAACATGCTTTGAGGCACAAAGGTCCACGAGAGAAGGATCTCGTTGCATCAATTCTACGGGGATGATTGCACTGCCTCCCTCACAGTGAGAAATGAGGTAGCGGGTTTACGAAAGAAACGCACTTGTAGAACAGACAGTGGGAAGGGGCAGCCCCATATACATCCATCCCAGTGATGGCTGGCTGTATCAAACTAAAGCGCCCATCGGCGCCGACTATCACATCGGCTCGTAGCTTCGCTCCGGTCGATAATGTTACGTGACGATCGTTGCAATCTACTGAAACTACCTTTACACCGCTGTGAACTTCTGCGCCAGCCTCGATTGCAGCGTTAAGCAGTAGTCGGCGCAAGTCAGCATGCTACGGCATGTGGCATCAGAAGGGACATTGTGCGGTAACGGCAGATGTCAGAAACTCACGTGACAGGCCAGATACACCCCACCAGTCTCTATAAAGATATCTTCCTCCCAGACATGCATCCCCAGGGCTTCTCCTGTTTCGTCTATGGAGCCCTGATAAGATCCCAAAGCAACTACGCCAAGGAAACTCACATTTATGTATTTCAAACGAGCGAGATTCAACGGATATCGCTCTTAGAGCGTCCTTCAACCCCCACTTGTATAAAATCTTCACAACATTTGGAGGTAAACGAATGCCTCCATGGGACATCTATGAGTTGGTCAGGGAAATAGAACGCGGAGCGGTGCGATACGCACTTTTGAATCCTCCGAGTAGTTTTGAAGTTGCTCGAGCACGACCACACGGTGTCCTACTCGTCTCAAGGCCAGTGCACAGGACACACCAGAGAGACCGCCACCAATTATAAGAAAATCAATTGTCAACCCGGCGCGCTGATATGTAGGGTGGGACTGCGGCGGTAATCAGTACGTGGTTTGGATGATGGACCGCGCTGACACGCACCGTAAATTCGAACATTGAAAGACTTTGATGGGTGGGGAGGTAACCGTAACGGGGGAACGTACGAGTGTCGGTCAACTCTAGACAAGGACCAACCATTTAAGTACGAGCGCTGACACGGCAAAGTTCTGTCAGCTCCCATAATCAGCAAAGCTTCGAAAAGGGGGGGAATCTTATTTTTCGGTATGTGTGTGGGTGCAAAACATCGCGGGGACTTGACAAAACGCCTTACGAACTCAGTACCCCATAATTAAATCGGAATTTACCTCCAGTCGGAGGTGAATATTTGAATATTCAAAGTCAACCCCGTATGAACTATCAAGTTGAAGAATCTACCTAGTACTTGTCCTACCTCAGGCCTCAACACCCCATCGGAATCATCCTTTGCGGCCGGATGTCGAGCTGACTCAGGCTGATAAGCAACATTTTTTCGGCGCTTTTGGACTTGGGCCCGGAGACACCCGCCGTAGTTGTTAGGGACATCCTAGATCCCTCATTCAAACTGTGCCCGCCCAAGAGAGAAGCTCCCGGACTCATTGAGAGTTGGATAATATCCATCGGCTGTTTTAGAAGGACCACAGTGACCATGGATCCTGTTCACTCCCTGGTGCCCGTCGTTTCCAAGGCTAGACCACGGAAACACCGCACTCGGGGTTGGGTCGCTCAAAATCTTGGCAAGTCGGCCCGAATCGCCAGGTCGGCCTCCCCCGTTGCATATAGTTAGCTGAATCTTGTTCCCCGTGCCGACTGAGGCGACAAGACCAATGATTTCACACTCCTCAAGGTGTTCAGTTCAAGTCCACCGATTTTACAGTCTCCTCGTGCAGCGAGAGCACGTTTCAACACAGTAGAGTAAGTTGGTCATGTTTGTCTGGTTTTCATTCAGCTTCCTAGTCGTCTATTGACTACTTCGCGTGTGGTCGTCGAAATGTTAATGCACGATACGCGACCTGCTTTTCTCCCGAGTTCTCCATAAGTATTAGTAGAGGATTCCGGCTTTCCGAACAACTCTAACCGACATTCAAAAATTTACTGCTTCTTTCTCCACGATGGGTTCGGGGAGAAGTCCTACGGCGCCGCTCCTGCTGGTATGACGCCGCTTGTCTGCCTCCTTATTATAATCGGTACTTACATATCATTCAGCTATTGGCCGATCGCCTTTCGTGGCATATCCCACCAAACCACTGAAGATCTGACCTCCTGGGTTGTGTCGCGGCGATGGCAGTTTGATTATCAGCACGCATCACTGACACGGCGGTTCTAGAGGCGATACTATAAAGATGGACAATTGGGTTTCTGACCATGTAATACACCGCGACGCCCGCCCGCCTTATCTCAGGTGGTCAACGGTGATTATGCTGGGGTAAGCTGTGTTCCGTGCTAACCCGTTGCTTGTAACGACCCTCCTAAGCTTAGGCGAGAGCCGCGATCCCGGAATAGGGTTCAACGCCAGTAGAGATGATTGGTATTGGTCCAGTTAAACTTGCATTCAATGAACCCGACCGTATCAGCGAGACAAGTACAAGTGCCAATTTCCGGCCCGATTCGAGGTGGACAGTGAATCATTGGCTTTCTTATTTGGATGCTGCATTAGCACAAATCCCATTTTTTGCTCTTATCGCACAGCCGCCTGTAACTGAAATCACGCAAATACTCCCTCTCGTTGTCGGGCCGCAATCCTACTTTAGTATGGTTGCTCACAACGAGCAACCACATCATTTTCGCTGGCTCATCACACCTTTGCCTGAGCACTGCCTCAGTGCGAAGTTGATTGGGGACAGATCGAATCATGTCAAATGTCTTCCACGACTCCGGCAGCAACCCTCCAATCTACACACATTCAGCCTGCAGGTGGGAATTGAATACGTACTGACCGTGATCAGTCACGCAATATTCACTGCCTTGGTGATTGGATCAGGACTGGAGCAGGAGTGCTTTGCTACTATCCAGAATCGGACATTTGTTATGGTCATCGAGCCTGACGCCAGTCGCTCAGTAATCCGGGCCAGCAGAGGGTCCTTTCGAACATACCGTACTTTTAAACATACTTCCCGCTTCGGAAAGTGATGGAATCCCAAGCAAATTGGCTGCCGCATCTGTTGTTCACAGACCAGTGTTGCCTTGCATTAGGCAATACGTGAATAACAACACCCTTACGGACACTTTCTGCACATGGCCACCCAACGGGCTGACACTGCACACTGCGCAGAGGTCAAAGAATTTATGAAATGGACTACAGCATGTTGTTGGGGCCTATTGTACACACAGGATGGACCATCCAATAAACGGTAAGTTATGGACTTGGGATATTTGATCGTTTCCTCAAAAAAACATACTAGGATCTGTAGGACTGTCGAGCTCGCAACGCAGGCGATTTCCCCGATAGCGTCAACAGTCGAATACTACGGGAAAAAGCGTGACGAAGAAAAAGTACACTACCAGACATGTGGAATGATTCTCGCAGGAACTTCTTTCATATACTGCCGGTATTCACCCTTGACCGCACCATCATTTAAAATCAGACTCTCCTGCGATTTCCATCAGTCGGCATATGAGCAGGAAAGATGGGAAATAAACGTGCCTCAATTGGCATCTTGACTGCGAATGTACATGCTGTGATACCAAGGGCAACGAGGGGTATGTATGACCAGAACATGATAGACCACAATGCCTGCTGTAAGAGGACCGAGCTATTTTACGTTCATGTCGTGTCAGAAAATGAAGGTTCAGCGTCTGGGAACAGCTTACCTGTATCCCGGGTGGCGAACCCATGCGTACGGACCAGTCTTGACGATCCTGGACTTTTCGCGGCGCTATTGGTGGAGGTTAAGACAAGTGAGACGACAGCCATTTCCGATACCTACCCCAATAAAATGCCACTGGTCCCCTAAATGCTTGAATGTGCTGTTTGTGAGGCTTCTGAGGGCAAAAGTGGCAACGCAAGCCACTGCCCTCGATGCGTTCCTCGCGGTCGAGTCCATCATTTCAGATGAAAAGGCAAACCTTGACATCCAATCCGATGGCTGGAACCGATTGAGCGCCAATGCGCCAACATACACCAGGGGTGGAATGAAAATAGCCAGTCCGTGGATAGGACTGATGATCCATCCCAGGGAAGTGGGCGGCATGGATTCTGGTCTAACACGTCCGCCTTTGGACTCGGAAAGGATGGCGAGCTGTCTCATTTTGGTGATGACATATCGGATATACTCTGCAGTGCTCAGAACGACGAGCACCTCCAGCCACTGAGGAGAGGAAAGAGCGAGGTTGAGACCAGCGATGTACATGATTAGGGGATTGAACAGTGTCGGCGAACGACGAGCGGGTTGTGAGATGTATGGAGTCTGTTGGGTATGCGGGTTTATACGTTGGTACTCACTTGCTGTGCGGTTGACCAAAGCCTGACAAAGATGGTGCATGAATATTAACTGATGAGTCATTCACGTTTCGCAAACTCTCAATTCATAGATATGCACGAGGACCACACTATTCTGAGTGAGCCACCTTAGGGACATCAAAATTCGTTGTAGCCTGCGATGACAAGATGATCCTTGTTCGAAGACTGGATCAGCTGGCAGGTGGGCGGACTTGCATAAAGTAAATATTATTCAAACTCCGTTCGCACGCACGTTGCTTACTGATAAAGTCTTATCAGATTTGATTTGATTTAGGGTGTGCCGAAGTCAACTGCCAATTGTGGTAAGAACTCCGTCCGTGTAGTTGTCCGAGGTGGTCATGTGAGCATTGGACAGCTTCAAAATCTATTAGTGACGGCGGTTATCTTGGGCGTCCAAACTGTTCTCCATCAAACCAGCATGTACCGTGACCACAGACCAAGCCCGACAGCACCCTCGTAGGTGTAAAAACGATCTACATGCCATCCGACGACCAGCTCAAGACATGTGAATTTCCGGAGAGTCCTAGCAGCGAACGCCGGCCCTGGCAGCGGAGTACATAAGACCTTGAGATTCGCAACGGGACAAGACCCTTATATGAACCTCTGACTTTCCGACTTTCTCAACACTTTCCGCCATGACTTCCTTGTCCGAGAAACTCGCTGCAGCGCTGAAATCGCGAGACCGTCGTCTCATCCGTCGTCGCCTTCCAGAACCGCCATCAGCCTCGCTCACCGAAATTGATTTCACATCCAATGATTATCTTTCGCTTTCCGCTTCCCCTGCGTTGAGGAACGCCGTTCTCTCCGCCTTGTCTGCATCCCCCAAAATTCTCGGATCGGGAGGTTCTCGACTGCTCGTCCCAACCCAGCCCCACGTCGAACTCGAGTCCCGCTTGCGTCGGTTTTTCGGTGCCGAAGCCGCTCTTCTCTTCAACTCGGGGTTTGACGCAAACGTGGGGTTCTTTTCTTCTGTTCCACAACCTGGAGACGTCGTTTTGTTCGACGCACACATCCATGCCTCTGTACACGATGGCATACGCCTCTCCAGACTCACTCCAGGCTCGCTCCTCCCATTCCCACATAATTCTGTCCTCGGTTTGCGCCTCGCCCTCTCTGAGCTCCTCGAGGACCGCGATGATCTGAAAAAGGGTAAAACGAACGTTTTCGTCGCTGTTGAGAGTCTGTATAGCATGGATGGTACGATCGCTCCTCTCACGCAAATCGTGGAATGTGTGGAGGAGATGCTACCCTTGGGTAATGGGTACATCATTGTTGATGAGGCGCATGCCACCGGTATTTATGGAGCAAAGGGTCGTGGGTTGGTCGTTGGCCTAGGATTGGAAAAGAGGGTATTTGCGAGGCTCCATACGTTTGGCAAGGCGTTAGCTTCCTCCGGAGGTGAGTTATCGTGTTTATTCGTTCAAGACTACGTCGATAATTTTTAATGACTCGGAATGGATAGCTGTGCTCTTGACGACAGAGCTCGTCAAAGATTATCTACTAAATTATGCCAGGAGCTTCGTGTATACTACAACACTCACATTCGCAAACATCATTGCTGTCAACTGTTCGTTTGACATGCTTGAGGATGGTACGACGGAAGCGGTATGTCATCTTCAAATTTATCACCAATTGATGGCTGACGCTATCCGTCCTTAGCTCTCCACACACCTACTCACCCTTTCTACATATTTCGTCGATCTTCTTCGCTCACATCTTAAGGAATATCCTTCATCCTTGCTTAGCCTCCCTGATCATCTCGGGCCCGAGGTTTCTGACCAAGCGAGCGAACCAGCACTACGACAGCAGAGGTTCGCTTCAACCCAGGAGGTCGGCCCTCCTGGCGAACAATCATGGCGAAACAAAGCATCCTCCGCGCGCGCATCGCGGGACAAAAAAACACCCTCTGCTCCGCGTCCGCCACTCCCGACGCCGATAATACCAATACTCACGCCAGAACCGCGCTCGCTATCTTCCTTCCTCCTCTCCTATGCAGCCTCTGCTCCCGCTGCCGTGATACCAGACTCTTCCTCACCCTCACCCTCGCCCGTACCTTCAACCTCGACGCCATCGACGCCAACTCTCGCGGTGGTGCTTCACACCAAACCCATCTACCCTCCCACTGTTCCAAAAGGCACCTCCCGTGTCCGAATCTGCCTTCACGCCGCTCATACGCGAGAGGACATCACCCTACTCGTCCAGGGAATCGTTGCTTGGGCTGAGAAGCGCATGGCAGAAGATCGTCAAAGCAAAAATCGCTGGCAAAGGCTCGCGAGAGACGTCGGTGTCGGGACTTGGATGGAGGCCAAGTTATAGTGGCGTCGGCTGTTGGGTTCTGATTCCTGCTAGCTTTTGGGAAATGCTCTCCAGGGGTTTCCTTTTTCCGCCTTTTGGAACGTAGTTTGTGTGGGGAGGCCATGATGCGGGACGAAGGCGGCCCTTCGTACTCCGCCAATGGTGTATTGGTCAACCACGCGTGCATCCACCCCGCTTGTTCGTTCTTGGTAAATCGCGTCGTCCCTCGGACGCTTCTCTCTGCACTGCACTGCCCTCACCCTCCCTCTCTTCGTCCTTCAAAAAAACATGATATCGACCCCGGAGGTCTGGATTCATCTCGAGGGTGTTAACAACCAAAGTTCATGTACCACTCCGAAGCCTCTACTTTAAATTATGTTTAATAGAAAACGCTGCTATCAATGTGATAGAAGTTCCCACTGGAAGGATTACCAACAGCTGGCCTGGCAAGTTTGCGTTCAAAAGATTATTGTTGCTTACAGAATCAGCATTCAGCAATTTGTATCTTCTCTGGTATACGACGCCGTTGTTCGAGGGCCGTGATTGACAGTATTGGTTTGCATTATGTTGGAGAACGGATGTGGGAGGACTTACCCCAGGCGTCATCGGTGCCGTCGTCGCGTGGGGAACGCTTCTCTACGGGACTGCAGATCAGGGTGAGGTGTCGAAGTCGTCGCGGAGCGCAGACTCGCCGACTTGACCAGAGAACACCAGTACGCACGCTTCCACGTGCTCTGTCCGTCGAGTACTTCGTCCTGACGTCGGACGACCGCCATCTTCTCAGAGGTTTCGTCAGGTGATGTCTCAGAGTGGATCGAGGCTCTCAAGCTACCCCCCTTGTCCCTGGTCTCCCGCCACGACAAGAGTGGGGGGAGGGGGGGTGAAAAAGAAAGGAACGAAGAAATGCCATGTACACCCTGAACTGAATAGAAGACTGAGTGCGTACGAAGGAGCATCCCGACGGATTTCGACTTGGTTACGCTTCAGATGACCTGCCGTACGGGTTCGCTGTTACAGTTTGCCTAGACAATGGCATCAGACATCGGCATCTGCTGGTTATTGTGTACAGACTGTGCTCTGACCAGAAACAAAAAAAACTTTGGGTACCTCCCTGCCGTCACGGTCGTCGGCATGGGGAGCACGACGCCTTGTATCCCCCGTGTTGTCATCAAATTTGAACATACCCGGCAAACCCACGCATCGACACGTATTACGGATCGGAACGCATCTTGCTATGGACGGGCGTACTTGACGTGGGTTTCGAAAGAACAAATTCGACGCAAAGTATTAGCTGGGACCACGGCTAGCACAATCGAGTCGCAAAAATCCGAGCCCGAGACTTACCTCGATACGTTCGTGGTGTTATCATATCCGAGTCGTTCATCGCTAGCACCTCATTGCGTGCACAATGTGATCGCACGAGAACTTGCTTTGCTTGTCAGCACATCGATCGCCGATAACGCTGGATTCTCGTGATACTTGACGCTTGCTCGGAGGGACAGGGTGTAAAATCGTTTCTGGGCAACTCCAAGAGAAACGCATGAAAGAGTCACCTCTCGTCTTCCAATTTCTCGCGGGGAATGTGTGCTGCTGAGCCTTTCTTCTTCTTCTTCTTCGTCTTAAATTTACTCACCCCCCAAAGTCTTGGGCCGTCACACGCAGTGGAGCGGACGTAACCTGTTGAAACGACAGCGTATCGTAGAGTACACGCCGTCCCCTCCATCCCATGGCGTCTCGACAGGTGATCCAGACGAGAGGTCGGTACGTCAACGGGCGACGGCACGCGCAGACACTAGCAGCCCGAAGGTAGAGAACAACGTTTATGCTTACAGCTATAGCTCTTTCCCGTTTCTTTTTTGTCTGCGACACTCCCCCCAAAAATGCCGCCCATTCCGGTCACCATGTACCTGTAACGATGGGATGTAAGGATGTGCTATTGTTCATACAATGAGACGCTCCAGGGGTCATGCAAAAAAAGAAAAAGACGTAAACATTAAAGACAGGAACACGCACGGAACGATGTACTTATATCAACGGATTCGAGACCGGGAGCCGATCAACGGGGGAAAAGGCACGACTGCATAAAAGGGCATTGGTGTTGGTACCTGCGGATCACAGGTAGGCGCGAGCTCGATGCGTTTTTGGAGCAACAGGGCCACTGCCACTGGACTTTGAAATGAACCCTTGTCCAGTGGGAGCCAACGGTCAAGTAAAGTGGAATACGGCGGTATTGATCGTATCACAGATCGGCCGAGAGGTCGTTGAAACGGTGTCCAGTCCTAACTTACCTGTGTCACTGGCATTGCTGGGCACTTGTTGATCCGTCCCAACGGAAAATATAGAGTTTTGCATCCAAGCCATGACTTCATGTCGCCTTAATTTTTTGCCGAGGGACCTCGTTTCTTTTGTTTTCGCACATCAAAGACGTATAGCAGAGGAGCTTGTGTAACATGTAACATTGTTCCGTGGGCTCACCTTCAGGTCCGGTTCGCAATGTGCAACCATGCGGGACCGTGGACATTAAATAACGTTAACCCTAAATCTTACTAGACTTGCTACATCTGGACGGGTTTTATTGTGAATGATAGAAGCGACAATATGTGCTGATCCATTGCAATAGATGCGGCGTCTCTGCACTTTGCCGGAGCGCCGCCATTCATCTTATTGTTTTCCACTGCCCCTTTGGGACTTCGGACAACGAGTAACCGGGAGGGATGGGTGTAAACGATGGAAGTGCCGTGGTCATGATCAGTATCAATGCAATAGGCACCGTGGGGCGGCCTCACATTGTAAAACATGGGGACCCACTCTCAGCATGAGGAGCCTCAACGTTATAAAAGGCTGACGAGAGCACCGTTCCCCCTCCAGCTTCCAAAAAGACAACCGTCTTCACATCTAGTAGTCCTCTCGCACATCGACGCTTTGCTTGCTTTCGTTCCGCGTGCCGTCCGCATTTCATCATCCCAATCAGACATGGATTCCTTCAGCGCCATCTTTTCTGTCTTCACCAGCTCCGACCATGAGGAGGTTACCTCGTCGGTTCCCGTCGAGTCCTCGAACGATAACTCGGGAAACAGCTACTGCGTCGTCGCGTGAATGTTCACTCATTGGACTCACGCGATAGAAAACGAGGCGCGCCTGTGCACTGACGTATTTTTTGTTGTGAGTAGATCTATTCGTGAATTCACGTTGATCGTACAGCGCTCACCTTCGTTACCGTCATTCTCAGCATCGCCCGCCTCATTACACACATTTAACACCGTCATCATCATCGTCTTTGTCGTCATTATTACCATCACCATCATACCACGTCCCGTTGCAGCGAAGTTTGCTGCATTCCTTGGGAGGCCATTCTTCGCTTTTCGGCGCACATCTTTATTCGTTCGGCATTTGCGCGTAAATATACTTTCGACCTTCGACCCAGTATTGTTGTTTTAGTAGATAACATACGGGATCGGTGGGGCACGTGGGGAGAAATGGAATTTGTATGCTTGACTGTGCGGGGTGTGCGTGTTTAAGAATTACACCTCGTGAGGTGCTTCTGCCGGTACCATTTCGCACTAGAGGACGACGTAACCTCAGTCGCGTTCGTTAGCGGGAGAAACCGATGCTATAGTAGGTCGTCAGATCACGGATGCAATTAAAAGCGACGAGTTCATGGTGAAAGTGCTGACTGGGGTGAACTAGAATGTTGTTCCCCTCTAGGGTGTGGAGGATATTGATATTGATATCGTCTTCGGTGGACTCGGGAGGAGGGACCTGAAGCCTGTCATCATGGTGAGTGTGAGTGAAACGTGGACGAGAACGTGTTAGCGTCGATGCTGACTGACGCATACGTAAATATCTCCATTGACATTGGCCCATATATCAGCTCCAACGGTTCACGATTGGCACTCATGCAGACAATGGTGAACCGTTGGCGCGATTAGGCCTCGGACAAAAATAACGATGCGGCACATGCTCTTTATCCAGGGTGCGTTTCTTCAATGCTTCACCTCCGAGTCCATGTCTCTGACAGCGCAATACTCAATGCGCCACCTCTTTTGTCTTTGCTAGAAATTCTGAAATGGAGCAACTGCTACCAAGCGAAGTCGGCTTTTACGATATCACACTTCTTCACGGCCGAAATGCGAGTTCGGATTCATTGGACGAGTTGATGATATCATTCCACCAAGGTCACAAAGATTTTCACAAGATTTAAGGATAACGCTTCAACTACTCACCTGTTCACTATCGGCACGGCACAAATACCCATAGAACTCTCTCGGATACTTGCTCGCGTTTTCCCGGGGCTGATTCGTTGAGAAGCTGGCGCAGCGGCAGCGTTTTACTGAAGAGTCGAAAAATACGGCGGAGCTCAATTCTGAGTCCCGAACATTTCTCCGCAAGCGGAGATGCATCAATGCGCTATCACGCCGCCAACGTCAATGCCGAGGCGGAGCCTGAACCATGCCGACAAGCGTGATTTTGTTCACTGCCCCCTCATATCTTTATTCTCGCTGTAATTTAAATGCGGATCTCTGGTAAATATGCAGGCATATGATGTCCAAATTACTGGTCTAATGTGTCACGGGATCTCTTGAATCTGGGCCATCTTACTGAATCCCAACGGTCAACGATCAACACCAACGAGTCAACATATACACAATTGTGGTTGTGTTATTCTGTACATCTTCATCTCTTCAGATTCCGCGATACGATCGGCGGGAAATTGGGTTGCTGATGTCGAAATCGTGTCAATGCCATTGTACCTTTGGATAATTGAATGCTGATGCGGCGCCCTTCATACACATTCTCTTTTATATACCTTTTGTGCCGGTGGTTTGGATCTCGGACTTTGCTTTGGATCCACCGATTGCCTTGCACCAGTGTTTGAAGAGCCAGTGGCGTAACGAGTGGGAAGCCACGAAGATGCAGCGTGGTACTGACACATGTGTGATGTGATATAATATTTGACTGTTCGGTCTTCCAAATTCGCACACATAGCTTAGTCTGGTGACTAGCCTGTCCAAAAGAGGTTGCACAAGGCGTCTATCGACGCTGGTCACCAGACTATACACGATGACAGCCAATCAGCATTGCAGGAAAGTCCGGCATTTCCTTTTTTGTTAGCCGCGTCCTCCAATCACAGCTGGTGAGTCGTCAAGCGATAAAACGTTGCACATCATCTGATGCTAAGTTACCATATCACTGACCTGAGCTCATACATGCCCATTTAATCTGGATTGAGATTAGGGTCACTGACCATATATGAGAGTAAGCGTTATAAAACTTACGATGTTCGCTCCCCATCTGCTTACCACCGCCATGTCTTTGCTCAAGCTACCTCTGCTGCTCTCGTTGTCGATTTCCTATCATTTAGCCCACTACCGCCCATCATATCCTGATCCTGGAGACAAGATCATAGCGAAATCTACCCGGGAGCAGATATGGAAACACGCTAGCCTACCTTGCACGGTATTCCTACAGGTCTCTTTCCCCAAGCAACGTACAACTGTGAAGTACTCACCTGTCCAATCAGGGCACCATGTGGCTAGCCACAATGGCGGAGTCGATGGTCATCATCGACTCGATGCAGGCCATGCCACGGTCGTCCAACACCATGTCGATAGTCCTGAACGCGCTCGGGCCCGCCGAAGCCAGCAAATTGACCGTCCCATTCGTCCTCGGCGCGATTCTCATCACAGCGGGCGGGCTCATCCGCGTCCAATGCTACCACACCATGGGCCCATACTTTACGTTTGAGCAGTGCATCCGCAAGGAGCACAAGCTCGTCACAACCGGTCCGTACGCCGTGGTGCGTCATCCAGGTTACACGAGCATATTTATGTGCATCCTGGGGTCGTCCATCGTTTATGGCGCGGCTGGATCGTGGTTGCGCGCGTCGGGTATGCTGAGTAGGGGGTGGGTCAGGGCGGTGGCGGTAGGATGGTGTTTGATCAAAGCGGCAGTATTCATTACGTTATTTCGTCGCTCTACGGAGGAGGATCGGTTCTTATCGGAGAGATTTGGGAAGGAATGGGAGAACTGGGCAGGGCGGGTAAAATATAAGCTCGTGCCGTTCGTGTACTAGGGAAGGATGTATTTCTCGGTCAGGTTTGTAGGAATGGAAGTTAACTTGTTGTCTTGCTCGCCGATTTGGATCCAATCGGAACGCCCTATTCAAGGTATTCAAGATCACCTCACACTTTTCCCTAGGCTGACAACGGCCGGCGAATATGAGGAGATTCCTGTGGTCGATTCAAACGTTAGTGGGGACTTGTGCAGGTCCATCCATGAGAATTCGCCTCGAGATACTTGAACAGAGACGGAGCACAACGTGCCGTACGTTGTCTGTTTGAAGAGACCATCCCAGAGGAAAGTGATTTCGGACACGTCCAGAGGACGTCGAAAGTACGCGCCATTGATGTGATGGAATGGCGAGCGTTCGGATCTTCATGCAGTCCGCCCAACTTGAGTGTCAGTCGTCCGACTCTGTCGATCCCCTGATCAAGCAATAATGTTTGTAATCGGATTTCCCACGTCTGGTCCGTTAGAGCTACCGAGGTCACATTAGAATTCATCAAGATCGCCTCCTGCTCTCCCCGTTGGAGAGGCCGGGACTGCCTATGGACTGCCCGATGGGCCTACATTCTAACCTTTCTCGCCCTTCTCCTGCTCTCTCTCCAGTCCGCTCAAGCCTCTCCGAATTCCTAGACCTGCACAGCCACCGTATCGTCCAACGTATGTCGTGCACCCAGATTTCAAGTCGAAGACAAACTGCCGAGGTAGCGGGAATTATCGACAAGGAAAAAAAGTCGCTGAGTCACTGGCACGTCATAGGGTTGGTTTCCGATATTTGGGCGCAGGTCCTTGCCTATGTTTGACATTCGAATCGACCACTGAAATCTCTACAACGAGAGGAATCGTAACCACATCCAAGTACAGTAAGAAAATACGCCCTTGACTCATTAACCTCGCGTGACGGGTTCTCCAGTACACCTCGGTGCCCTCGGTAATCAGAGGGGACAAATACCCGACTTTCCACCGCACCAAACATTTTCGTGCTCCATGGAAAAAATCACTACGCACGAATTCATTGATTAACATCCTTCTAGCGAATTGGTACAAACTCCAAGAAAGGATAACATGGTCGTACAAGTCATAAAGATACATATACTGATAGATATTTTGCGTACCACACATCCCAGGCAGTCCGGGCATTGAAAAATAAACCCGGCCTTTGACATTGATATATGAGGTCAGACTTCCTCTGCGACATCTTCGAGCTTGATCTCGCTTAGACGGATAGCGATAGAAGCCCTCGGACTCCTCAGCGAGCGTTGACCATTATCGGCGTTGTTGTTCTCGATAAAACTCATGCTGTGAACCTGCGATCTGCTCCTTCGGTCTACACTGACTGTTGAAAGTGGTCGCATATCCGGTTGGAGCATACTCATCGTCCGGTTTGCACGAGTGGCCAGCGCGACACGAATGATGACCATGTAAAACGTAATAGAGATGATCGGCGTAATCTGGAAGTCAACAATACCGTTTCACTGGAACTATTCTGTGAACGAGCTAGGCAGGATGACTGACCATGTCTAGAACCACGTATTGACCGTTGGATCGATTTACGAAGTAACTTAACGCCGCAATCATGGTGAAGGAGTAGATTATTCCAGCATCGATAACGAAGTGTAGAACGGGCCGCAGTTGGGCCTTGCCGATGCCAGACGAGCTCGTGGTCTTTTGGTCGATATCCCAGATACGGTAAGCCAACAGAACTGGTGGATGAAAGAAGTTGTGATGCACACTTCGACGTGCGTCAAAACGCGAGTACGCACTGGTCGTCAATAGGTTGGTGGACAACGTCGATGCCCAAAACGAGATGATCCAGTACGAGAGGCTCCCTTCAAAGACGTCGTTTTGCGTTGAGTGCGATTCAGTATACGGACATGCGAATCCAGTTACTTCAAAGTGGTCGTCAATGATTTCAGTCCACCTTGGACGTTACCGCAACACGTACCAAAAACGGCACACCAAAGCAGCACAGGCAAAATTATGACGAGTTTAGATCGCCATACTGCATAACAGCGGTAGATCTGCAATGACGTTAGCGGAAGACGTTGATCTGGGTGTGGTGAAAGCTCACAACGACGCCGTCCCCTAGAAGTGTCTGCACAGCATACACGTAGTTCTTGGACACGAACGTCCAATGCGAGACGTCCGAAAAATACCCAATAGGACCTCCTGGCAAAGTGTGTTGATACAATATCAGACCCTCCACAATCCTTACGAGGCAGATCACGAGATGCTGTATATACCCAAGAAATTAATCTCTGTCTGATGCTTGTCCAGGATAACAAGAAGACGCGTACCACCGTGCTACACAGTAGCAACAAGCATGCTGTCGTAAGCAACCCACGGTTTATTTGGCTGGTGGACCGTTGAGAACACAGCGCCCAGATCGTTCCCCCGAACATTGGCAACGAGAAGCCTTGCCCCATAAATGTTCAGTATGCTTTGATCACGATCCATCGTTGAAGGATTTTACCATACAACGACCCTTCGAATAGCGTTGACAGGAGCTCTGCCTTGTCTAGAGAAATATCACTGGTAGTCATATTTCAGGACGTGCACTTGCAAGACTCTACGGCGAGCCCGAGACAGGAGAAGGAACGAAATGGGGAGAAGACACGGAAGGGAGAGTTCCAGCCTGAGGGGACAACATTCTTTGCAATACATATGTATCCGAAAACTGTGAGACGTCGGGCACGATCGGGTGAAGGGTCATTGATCCGAGAAAAAAAAAGTCAGGTGTCGTGGCAAGAGTTCGAAGAAGAGCTTATTGGGGAAGGCGGTCGATCCCGGACCCCAGAGTGCGGGGCGCGGTCTGAAACGAATGGAGAGAAGTCGTATCGGATCAGTATTTGAGTGGAGTTCCAGCCGGCGGGGAATATCGCTCCGGTGCTTTGTTTCATCGACTCGGACCTGGGCAGCGTCACGAATGCTGTCCCCACATGGATACAACACTTTTAATCACGAGTCGGTGTGGAGGCTCGTCTGCACGCGCTCCACTGATGCTTTAGGTATCGTCATGAACTTTTCCTCTTCAACGGGCGGGTTATCGGGCTCCACAGTTCGCAGTGCACTGAGGGAGGTAAAGTCATGAGGAACCAGTGCCAGCGGCGACACTGATTTCCAGCTTAAATTGCTTGAGACTGATGATCGGATCTAGCTTGTAACCCTGTAACCAAGCTGAGCTCCTATTTTGTGTACTACCCAAACCAGTATCAGTGCCAAAATTGCTAATGTCGATGTGTGTGTCGAATACACCACTTACTGACTTGTAGGTTAGAGGCATGGCGACTGTGACCTGGCTTTCTGAGTTCTCGCGAGTCGCCAGTGGCGAGAAAAGCCAGGTCACATGACTCTGAGCGTGCCACAAGCGCGAAGGAGATCTCACATTCTGAAATATCGACGCTCTCTTGTTCCCATATTGCTATGACCTCAGTATGATCCTGCTCTCCTTTCTTCCCCCATATATTCAGTCCCATTTCTACTGCGAGTTTGAAAGCTTCCATATCACATTCCTGATCCCGGCCGTGTGTGAGGTTATACAAGAGCCTCAGCGAGCTTCCCATACTTTGGTTCGCAGCGAGTCGGATGATACTTCCATGTATCGCCTTGGAACTCCCACCTCTTTCGCTTTATCGAACACGTCCAGACCGCGTATCGCGCAGGAATTGATATTCTGGCCTTCGGAAGGGTGCAAATAAAGACAAGGCAGAATCTGTCTTGGCTGAACTCTTTTCCTGGCCGTGAAGTCACACGGGACGGCGAATTCTTGGAGGGTGACGTTACAGAGCTATCCTCACCTGGCACTGATATGATCCATCGCATCGTTGCTTCCTGGGCCAGGGCCGACCACCTGCTCCTGTGGATACGGCACCGACGGACAGAGAGACGGAAGCATCACAAGTGATTGCCCGTCATAGACAGCCATTTTGTGCACTCACTTTCACGCTGGTATCGATGGGTCGATGGCTGTAGAACTCGGATACTCGAGGTAGTTGGCATGATGGTGGTGAGTTCTTGGAGCGCTCAAGACTTGGATACTCCAAAGGTACATCACATTCTTTTTTGACTGTTCACCCTTCTGAACGAATAAAGCTTAAATTAACCTGAAACGTCGGACACCTGGGCCACCACAGGATGAGTGAATCGTGGAAAGTACCTTGTTCGCGGGAAGAACGAGTTTACACCAACGATGGCGAGCTAGGACGGGCGATCGCTCCTCCACATCGTCTCGATCGTGAAATGAGGCAGGCAAAGTATCTCGCAGCGTCGCAATTGACACTCGCGTTGCCGACCTGCTGGGGGCGAGTCTCCAAATAGGTGATCGGCGACGAGTGCATCGAGGGACGCGTAGTTGATCGAATACGTCAGTACTTGCTGTTCGCGTGCGATGGACAACTTGAAGACAGGGTAGAGCAAACTGTGAATATGCTGCTTATATGCGTCCATGGTTGAGCTTGCCAGGATATTCACTCGTCCGCTATTGATGAAGGCTACACACACGGAGGTTGGGCCCATGGAGGATGGCAGGTCCCAATTTATTATAAAAGCTGTTAACAAACCTAGAGAACGTTGGCACCTTCGACGAGGGTGTATGTTGGGTCGCGTTCTTCCGCTTGAATGTTTTCCTTATTCATCACCGATCCTAGAATCACTCAGTCTGAACGTCCGAGCTCTGATGTCCCCTTGTGAACAGGGACTCGCTAGTAGATGATCGAGTACAGGAACGCGACACTATCCTCATCAACGAACTCCTTGATCACATTCAATATTCATCCCCCGTTCTGGTGACGATACCAATGATCAGGCCTAGGATGGGCTATTAAGCTTTAAGACTCATACTGTGCTACGACAAAGTCCATGTCCAAATACTCATGGCCATGGGTATCTACATGCATCACATTGAATCACCTGGCTCCATATGTCCCATCTTCGGTACCTGAGCCAAAACACATCATCCATGTGGGTACCCTGAATGCAATGAAGGTGTCGCGTGATCCTCGCTGATGTGCCACTGTGAGTCTAACAAAGTAAGCTAAAGAACATCACGCGTACCATTACACGGACCCTCCCGGCCGAGGGTTCGGATGGATTGGTTGCTTGTTGCATCTAATGGGACGTGAGCTGGCATGACGAGGCCTACCATGGGCAGGAAGAGACGCACTGGGTCTGCTTCCGTTGTATCCGCAGCATCGTGCCCTGCGCTACGAGAACGATCTTTGATCGGATGCTTAGGAGTAGTAGTCTTGCGGCGTGATTTGTTCCGACTCTGTGTGGTGTGATGAGTCCCTGCATACAAATCCGAGGGATGACGAACCGTCGGCAGTTTAATGATTTTGTTACGCGCCGCCTTATAAGATATGTTCGACACCGCATTTGATCGTCCATCAAGGAAATGCACTCACAGCCATTCTCGAAGGTCCCTCTTGCCTGTCCTCTACTCTCGCTGGGGCAGGAGAAGGGGATCGACGATCGGTAGGATCGCGCGACTTTTCGGAGTGTCGATCTGGCTTATGCGAACCCGGGGCTTTGTTAGCCATTCTCTGTCGCCACTTTCTGAATATTGAACGGCCCTGGGGTGGCTCGACAGAGTCGAGATTTCCCTCTGGACGTGTCTCTGAAGTGGAGGGCACGGGTAGGGCATCCGACCGCGATATAGTGTGGGGTGGGCCAAGTGGCGGTGCCTCGTCCTCACGAGAGTCGGAAGAGGAGACCGAGGATAGTGACTTGAGCAGTGTCAATGCGAAGCAAGAAGAGAATAAAGTAATCACCAACCTCGCCATAATCAAATGATTGAAGAGGAGGGATGCTTGATGGTGCCTCGTGCTATGCCATTGTGAGAACTTGCTTCGAGGGGAAATGACTGAATTCATACCTCGAGCAGATCACGATTGCCATCCTCACTGTGTCCCCCAGACTCGGATGGACTAGGTTGTCCAGGTTCCCGCTGCATATACAAAATGGAGTCAGCACAACTCTTGTGGTAATGAAACGACAAACTCCGACAGTATTAGAGTGTGGTACTTCACTTTCTCGGCCGCTCGAGGTCGAGGGTTGTTCGTCTTTTTGTACTTCTTCGCCAGCCGGTACCTACATAGTTTGTCAGCATGGGGCCTGTCCAACATGCCAGGTACTTACGTGGAACGGACCATAGAAGTCTGGGAGAATCTTGCTGAGATGACGAATGGCAATTTTTCCGTGCACCTGTCCAGTCGCAAGGTAGCTACTGTCTGCAGATATAGCAATTGACCATATCTGTCCACTGTCCTCGATGACAGAGCTAATCTGTGTAAGAGTTGGTGTGTCTAGGAACAAGATGGCATTCCCTGCATAGGTAGCAATGAGTTTGCCATTGGCAGCTAGAGCGATAGAGCGGACATCATTGTTGCCGTCACAGAGGATCTGCGATTCAGTGAGCTGGGACCCAGTGGAGACAGTGAATGACTTGATTTTCTTGTCACTGGATGCAGCAAAAATTTGCTGGCCATCGTTTGACCACGCAAGCGGAGTGGACACCAAGTTGGATAGTATGTCAATTTTGATGGTGACAAGCTTGTCGCCCATGTGACTGTCGAAAATATCGACAGATTTCCACTCGCAGGCAGTGGCGATCTGCTCGCCAGTCGGAGAGAATCGAATTCCCATGATCCAACCGTCCATGTCATGTTGGAGTGGGCCGACAAGTCTCCGCCCACTCGCGATGCTCCAAATGCTCGCATCTTTGTCAGTCCCGGTCGCAAACCTTGTCGAGTCTGGGGAGACGTCGACCGCAAACACCGTCTTTGTGCCCTCCACCTCCGTGACCTTTTTGTGCATTCCTCCGTCCCACACGCTTGCCCCTCCCTTAGTCCCGCACACTATCCACTCGTGATTCGTCGACACACAAATGGCGTACATGTTCATGCCCATTTGCCTTCCCGCCTCTTGACCGTCACTAACTCGCCATCGTCGAACTCCATCGTCAGTCCCACCCAAGAGATGTTTTCGGTCGGGGTGGAAAGCGACTGTCCACACCGTTTCAGAGTCACCAGTGTCGAGTACCCTCGTTTGCCACGACGTTTGGTCTTAATGAATAGTCAGCGTCGCTCTATCGCTCTTCGGAGCTGCCACCCACCGGTATTAGTCGTTGACATCCTCACCAATGGTACACAGTCATGGAGTTGGCAGAGTGAAAGAACAAAGTATTTCGGTTTACTCGTGCTGCGCAGAGTCGCTCGATAAACACGTTTCCTTGTTCTCAATAATGTTGGTTTGTTTGCCTCGTGTCTTTGGCGCTTATATTGTTACTCGGATCCCAGCTGCGTGTCCTCGTTGCGACGACCAGGCAAGCAGTCCACATCGGCGAAGCTTGTTTTCGTTTCCACGCGTAGCCTCACCCTGTGACTTCAAACTTGCGACTGTTCGTCATATCCGATTGCGGGGGCTCCGTGTACCATCCACATTAGACCAACTCGCCATACCGTGCACAAAGTACGGCACGTTCTCCGAGACTGTCAACCTTTTTTTTTTCGAATCGTACAAAGATGACCTCACTTCTTACTCACGACACACATCCGGTGAGTTCCCTCAGTATCCGGATCATAGCGGAAAGACGTGCTCCAATCTCGAGACCACAACAACTAGTGAGAATGCAACGTTCCCGAGCAACCCCGACGAACTCAAGTGTCTCCAAATCGAAAAACTCTCAAGCTCTGTCAAAGTATGGTATTCGATGTCAGCACTGCCGTGCCCGAGACAAGGAGGAAGTACAGTACTCATCAGTCTGTACCCATCCGTCCCGGTCTGAGATTTCCTTCGCGAAAAAATACTGGTGAGTGTAAACTCGTTCCAACGTATGCTCACGTTTCGTCTGCTTCGATGGCGCTGACCCTGCTTCGTAGGTCGTCCGTCATTCATTCCCTCGAGGTGTCGCGACGTGGCACAGAGCGGAACAACGTCAAGCAACTCGCTGGGTTCACATATCGCGTAGCAGGGTTGTTCGGATCAAAAGCCTCTGGTTATAGTCGGTGCGTTTGGTGAATGCAAAGATGTCTGGGGACTTTTCCGAGTTCTCATTATGATTAAGAGCCAAGTGCGGCTCGTCGTAACCACCCGACCTTTAGCCCGGAGCGTTTTGTTTTGTTTTGTTTTGTTTTGTTTTTTTTTTTTTTTTTTTGGGGGGGGGGGGGGGGGCGGCGAGCCCAACAAGAGGATAGGCCGTGAAAAAGGTAAAAAAACAAAAAACCCA
>JBBPRH010000178.1:0-42848 GCA_038092915.1 Boletus pseudopeckii
CATTCAGCTGAAGACAGTCCTCTGCTGAATAGGCAATATGGCCATTGTCAGCGTCCGGAGGCTGTGGTGCTGTGAGACCACAGCGGATTGTAGAAAAAAGAACCGTTTACCTGCGCACAAGAGGGACCATACTCGAGAGCGGTGTGCACGATATCTGGTGAGACTTGAAGTGGAATCGGAGGTTGGAATCGGTTCGCTCTAGCAGGTGATTCGGCGAACTTGATCCCGATGAAGCGCCAGGTGAACTTGTCACGGAACCCGCGCAGTATACCGGCAGCTGGGGTCGACACGTCGATCTGACGTGTGGTATCATCGCTGGTAACATTGGAACACGTTAGAGGAGCGGAGTTTGTGCACAATGCTGGTAAACTGGAAGAAGGATCAGGATTGGACTCCCTGCCGTAGGATGAAGGGGATCCGAGGCTGAAAATAGAACAGCCAGCTAGAGGGAGCGATTGGTACGATCAACACACTAAATGGTTTCAACACCTACAATTCCCGGCAATCCAGAGGTTTTGCAAAGGAGATAAAGCAGCGCCATGTCTGCCAGACGTCAAAACAGAGGTTAGGTTCGCGGTTGTAAGACCAGTGGTGATAGAAGCTGAAAGCAAGGACTCCTGGAGATCGCCACAAATTTGCTGTGCATCTTCGCAGGTCATATGGGTCTTCAAGAGCAACGCGCTAGCACGGTTCGGGTTAGAAGGATCGAGATCATTGTTAGAAACAACGACAACATCGGTGTTGAATAATTGGGCGATGCAAAGGGTAGCGAGGACGAGGAGGGAGCTCAAACGAGCAGACGTTTGGACGAGAGATGTTATGCAAGTCATAACAGACACCCATAGTCCGCACTGGACTCACTACCGCCTTCATATAGCTTCGTCGATACAACCGAAGGGCTCACCAGCTGACCACACGGAATACCATGACATTGATCGATTTCGTCACAACTCCTCACCAGACAGTAGGAATCGACTTGCTTGACAATATCGGATGCACTCCTCGTGGTGTCATTTAAAATATGATAGGTGCATATTCGTTAGAAGACGCGGATGTTCGGAGCGCTGAGCCATCAATTTGCAACCTTGTAGAGTCGCCCGTTGCTATTCTCGTGAGTCGCAGTGACCTGGTCTGAACTTTTACAGCAAGGTAGCATAGCCTGAGTGTAAGCCATTGAAGGCCCGAACGAAAAGTGAAAGTCTGGTCAGACGAGAGTTTTAGGAAAGGAAAAGCGACCCTCCCATACATGTCTTTCAGCTGATTGGCTTCGTCTTCCATCATTTCTGATTGGTGTGAACGCGCTCGTCCCCGTTCGCTTAGGAAAGCGCCGTTGATTGGACAGAGGGAGAACCCCAGGTCATGTGATATATGGCACGTGCTCGCTTAACCGTTATGGCAAGTTGACACCGGTCCCCAGCACCGTGACTATTCGATAAATCTTTTTCGCATTGACCGGACATGACCAGCGCGTTGAATTCTTCTGGTGACCTGATCTCATTCTACAGTACCAGCTCCTCCGACATATTTGGTCATGATTGAAATGACATGTTCTTCATATCCCCGAACGTACTTGAAGTTGGCACATCTTCCGGCACGTCGGGGGATACACGATGACATTGTATCAGGAGAGTCGGTCGAGATACCCTGATTTACTGCCGGTAAGAGGGATGTCGCCCAGACAGTGACTCATACGCAGAAAAAGGTCGTTCGCCACATTCGTGAGGCTCACAATCATTCCAGTGGTTAAAACGAGAAACACTCTTTATGAAACTGAGATAAGGTAAAGTTGCACTGCAGGCCGAAATCACTCACTCGCTTCTCGGACTGTCTGGTCACCAGACTAGTATCTATCAATTTTTGGGGAAAGGCTCATATGCATCACTATACTGCCAGACATATCTAGTCCAAGCTTGATGATAACTCAAGTCCCTCACGCTGGTCTGGTGAATGCCCGCATAAAGTCCGTTTCTCAGGGATCCCAACTTGAGCATGGTCAACGATAAGTAGGTGAGATCCAGAGACCTTTGGAACATCCATACAATCTCATTCCACTCCTTTTAATGTGGCGAAAGAACTACCTTCACTTTGTGATGTTTAGTGATCATTTTGTCTAGGAGAATCGATCATTGAACTCGTAAAATTCGGCAGGGCTCTCGAAACCCAGGCCGTTGGGTTCAATTCCGGCTAGTGTGTCCCATATCCATACACTAATCCCAACTTGTTCGCGATGAAATCACATTGTCCATCACGTTCACCACCACCTCTTTCCCTCCCCCATACCCCTCCTACACCACCTCCACACTCACATAGTTTGGACTCCCACTTCACGCCATCTCCGTCCACCGCTTCATCACCTCCCACATCACCCAGAGCTGTTCCCCCGTCAACAGCTGATATAGCCCATCCGTCTCTGTTCCAACATTATTTCCCCCTTCAAGTCCCTCGCGAGCGCTCGAACACGTCCGCCCGATGAGACCAAATGGGTGATTTCGGTATAAGACCAAGCCACAGTCTGGTTGACGACAAGCAGAGAAGTGCGACATGACTTGGTCAGAACTTGGTTGAAGCACTTAGGATGGACATGGCCTTTTCCACAAAAAGCCGGTCTGAGCAACTTCAGAACTTCACTGTAGACTACCGATGCGAGCGCCCAAGAATGGCCTGGGCCCCGGGTGCCACATTCCTGTTTGACCGACGTCCAACTGGCAGACAATTTCAAGTATGCATAACAACATCTTGGGGAGGAAGGACCACTCGACGTAACATGAAGTCGACTATAAATGTATTATGTTGCCGTGTATCATGTAGCTAAGGTACTGATTTCGATCAGTGTAGCTACGCTCTTGTCGGCCCCAAGTTCAGCACCAGCGTAATTCTATCTTACCTGCTTGTCACTCTGCGCAAGTCATAGTCGACAACATATTCATCAGCAACCTGGGAGGCAATGAACAATGTGTGATTTCTTTATGCTCTATGCACATTGTCCCCTCTATCATTGACATGGATTCAGTTCAGACCCGCTCCATCATGTTCTCGGCACTTGCTCACATAGGTCCCTTGGCGCATGAGTGGCTAGCAAATTCCCTCCCGGAGAAAGAGCATGATGATGACTGCAAGTCCCCAGCAATACAGTTTAAATCCTAATTACCCTCCTGCGAGATTTCATGATCGAGATCACAGAGTGAGACAGTCGCAATGAGTTCTGGTTCCCCTGGAATAGGCTGAGCAAATGTTCCCAATCGATGGTGATACCCATCTCATGTGCGATGAGGAAATACGGGTTGAAGATGGCGGATTCATGCTGGGTGTTTGTCTTGGAGGACCAGCTTCAGTGCAGAGGATCCCGGGATTGACTCGAGGAGTCTGCCATGGACGAACTCGAGAAACCCCAGGACGGCAGCATCAGACGCTCGAGCCGAGAGACTTGTAGGGGGAGATTGAAGAGAGTCAGCTACCCACTCCCGAATAATGCAGGCGTACCGCGCGCGTCCTTGTCGGATAAACTATTGAGTGAGCTGTGGGCATCATCCGCTGCAACCTTCCATAGACTGGGCAAGATCGACCAGGCCAAAGGCGCCATACAGGAAGCCGAGGTAAAAAATCAAGAAAATCCCTCCGTTTGGGTTCAGGTATGTTCCACACTGTCGTTGTATGGGGATCTTGATGCCATTTTTGTACAGGAAGAATACCCACCGTCGTATGTCAGGCCAGTGGATGGAGACCAATGCGTACCTACCCAATACCTCCACATTGTATCCATGATGTGCGACCAGCCTGACGTGAACAGGATCCCGGTCGAAGACCTCGACATCGTGTTCGCTTCCTTGGTCGGTCTTGGTGTCACCCTCCAAATATGGCTCAGCCATGACAATCTCTAGATACAACCCGCAAAGGGACTGTGAGTTTGGAGACTGTTTAAATAGATTGTTTGACTGTACTGTTGATGAGTTCCCGATGGGGGTCATATGAATGGGATGGCCCAGAATATATCGGCCCAGCTGGAAATATCATTAAACTCGGCCAGAGTCTGGGAGGCGTTCAGGCGGCGGTTGCATCCTGCCGACAAGTCTTCTGGGTTAGATCTGACGGAGATGCCTGCGGTCACCAGGGCTGACCGGGTGGAGGAGTGGTACGAATCAATGTCGCATGCAGAGTTACATGCATTTGCAAAAGCCTTGTCACTCCTGCATGGAATTAGCGGATGAATCTCTAGGGAATAGTATTAGGAGAGATGAAACAAATATGTATAAAAGCATGGGAAAGTATCTGAAAAAACACACCATTACGCTTGTTCATTTATTCATGACCGGATTATATTACCCTGTTGATTGACATGGCCGTTGAGAGCTACTTACCAAGTATCTGACAGAGGACAGCTACGCAGGAAGGAACCAAGTTGTGTAGCGACCGATATTGATATTCAGAGTTGCTCATTACCTCGGCTAGGTTGGCAGACCGGCACCGCAGCGCAAGTTCCAGTTGGTTTGCCCGGGTACTGTAGGTAAACGACCTGCGTGCAAGTCTCAATGATTCAGTCCGAACGCGATAATCACATTGGTCCAGGTGGCAGGCTGTGGCAGGTACCACAACGACGCTTAATCCTAACCATTCGTATCGGTAACTTAGGGCCTGGTCGTTCGGTTCCTATACTCTGCATCCAGGGTTTATTTTCGTATAGAACTAGAGCTTATCGATTGATCCTCTTTTAGTGATCACTGCCATTGACCACGGCGAGCCTGGAGAACGCTGTGAGATAACCCATTACTAAGTAAATAAATCGTGATGAGAAGTATTCAGAATGCACTTGAATGGCCACACCTAGCTCCAGTCTTGGAGAGCCGGTGCGTAATGAGACCACAGCGACGGACTGTGTCTGGCTTTAAAATGGGCGCTTGAGTCACTCAACTAAGGCACCGGAAATCAACTGGCTCACCCGTCACTGCTGCGAATGTTAGGGCTGATATTCAAGCACACCACCAGGACACCACGAACATCGAAACGAGCTAGGTTCTAAGGTAGAGAAGAGTCCATTTACTACATAGCCCCACAGCCACCGCTCTCTTACCCGACTGTCAATAAACTTTCGTTGATCATGCTCATCTTCTTGACAAGTTGACATCGCGTCTCCGATGGGCCTAGGACAGTCTATCTAGCTATCGCGTACGTATATTATCCATTACTCTGACGCTTGGTTCCTGAATGTCAAACACTCCGATGTCAACAACATTGAAGAAATCGGTTTGCGTCCGAGTCTAGTCTCGTCGCAAGCCTCGCTTTGAAATGGGCCAGCTGTACAGTGTACACATGTCAGAAAGGTGGAACAATATTTTTCGTTATTACTCGAACAACCTCTCAGATATAAAAGCCACCTAGGTTCTTCACTCATCCCTCAGACAACTCATCCTCATTCATTCGTTCATTCATTCATTCAATCCGTCAATCGTTCAATCGTTCACTTCCACAATCTACCCATCTTGCATTTCATCGCCCGATATGTTCGCCAAGCTTAGGTATATTCTTCGCGTCTCGTCCATCATCGCCGCATTGACTATGTGCACGTTCAGCCTTCTTCTCCTCTGCATTGCATTCGTCTGTGCGCTACCCTTGAACCCTCCCAACGTTGCGAGGGATATTGCCGCCAAGGAAGTCAACGCTCGCGGTGCTGACACCGATGTCCCGTGTGTACCACCGTTGTAAATATTCGATAAGCGTATTAATTAACGTCCCTTAGCATGGTTTTGTCCCGCGAAGACAAGTATGTACTGTGCTCCTGTTATCTCAACTAGCTTCCGAACGCCCACCGACCCTATTTATAGAAAGAGAGACTTGGTCAACGACGACACGCTCGACGCGGGCGCTCCGGCGATGGAGTAGTGTGTACCCCTTTTTTAAACCTTCGATAAGTGTACTGATCAACAATGCTCGGCAGTTCGAATGTGGGTTCCGACCGCGCTGCCAAGTACGTACTCGTGCTCCTGTTATCTGAACCAGCTTCCGAACACTTACCGATCTTATCAATAGAAAGAGGAAATAATACTGGCACTTCGCCGAATCCGTAGACGTGCGTACCCCTTTTTAAACATTCGATAAGTGTATTAATCGACATCGCTCGGTAGTCAAAACTATGCTGTTACTGCCACGTATGTACTCGTGCTTCTGTTATCTCTATCTCAACCAGCTTCCGAACGCTTACTGACAATGCTTTCCTTGTAGACCCATGAGCACGGCATCTGCTTAACATCCTCGTAACGAGGTGACTCTAGAGGGAGTCTTGATCAGAAGACGTCTGCAGTAGTCTCGAGATGGTAATTTTTCAACCGTACCCTATTTTTGATATCCCTACCCTGTGTCATTCGTTTAGAGAAAGAATGATTTGTGTGTTCTCCCTTGCATGCTCGGTTTGCCCATCAATACCCGGACAGAGTCTCGACACGCGAAATTATCAATATTGAACATTTAATGTCTTAACCGTGGTGGTGCATAAAAGAATCCAGAATACACTAGTGAAATGTCCGGAAATTCTAGGTAGGTCGGTCGCTCTTGTCTTGTCAACAGATGAAATGCAGCCAACGGGGGTAACAAGGGAATAATGGTTAGTAAGGTAGAAATAAAAATGTATTTGCTGAGTTCTATGGGTCATCACGCGTCATAAACGAGGGTCAGTAAGGAATGGGTAGTGGGATGACTTGGTATGGAAGAGGTAGAGATCTGGCTTCAAAAAGCGCTCCAGTCGTAGTCCGCATCCAAACAGTCCAGCCACCGATATATCGGCTTCTGAATGTAGCCAAGCATGAGGCGGCGATACCTCATACGTGTGGCGAGTCTATAGTGACGAAGCGATCACCGAGCACACAAGCACGAGTGACATCCAACATAGTGTCAATGGTCTACGTGACCTCCCCGCACTATCCACAAATAAAAGTTAGTCGCAGTTCCGTCATATGACATCACAGACGTAGAAATGAAAAGACCATGCCCTCGTGGTGTCCAACCTTTCTTATACGGAGATGGAAACAGACGTACCTGCTGGTTGTCGATGGCTGACTTGTTATCTTGACCGTCATGACCGCAACGAGCCCATCGATGGCATTCGTTCCGTTGACACCGACAGTGTCGTTATGATTGATCCCAATGCTGGTATTCTGGAGCAACCCGGAGACGTAGTCGACGGAGGTGTGGTAGGTATATCCGTTGAACGACGTTTGCCCCGTGTACGTACTCGCGTTCGTGTCCTTGGAGGTGGTAATGATACTTGATTGTGCTGTCGCGTTCCCCACCAGCCAGTCGCGTCCGAGGTTGTAGCTACAGCGTCATGTCAGCAGAGAAATTGTGAGGACGCTCCATCCACCGACCCATTTACAACGATATTGTGTGAATCTGTGAACGATAATCGACAATGAATAAGAGGCGTCCGGAAAGACGAGCTCAGGAAACGTACCGACAATCGGCATCTCGTACGAAACAGCCATAAATATCGCGCCGCTATTTGCATCAGGCCCGTTCTGGGTCCAGTAACGAATGTGATTGCCGCCCTCGATCGTCTCTTCGCACGTGCCGAATTGTACATCACCATAGTCCCATCGGATGACCGCCGTCTGGTTGACTGCCGGTCGGAACACGTCAGCAAGGAAGAGAATGGTCACTCTAGTAAAAACAGAGTGCGTACCGTAACCGTTCCCGTCACCAAGGTTTGCAGCTTGATTGTCCCCGGAATGCTGACCCAAGCACTCGGTCGAGAAACCGAAAGACCTAGACCGGTTGAGGGAAGACATGGCGACGGACGAGTACGACATACTGACTGGTAATAATTTATCAAACCTCCATTGCTCACAGTGTCTTGAAGAACTTGTGAATCAGAGTAGGCGGATATGATGACATTGATGGGTTCGCCGAGTCCCGGAGGGTATGTATTCTGCACTTGCTGCGGCAGCGAAGAAAAAACAATCAAAGATGACATCACGACAAGTGGGTCAGGTGCAACACGCACTGTCAGCATGCTGCCGCCTCCACCCTGCATTGGGGTATAGTAGCCATAATACGTCTCGCGCGACTGGAGCGGTGCCGGAGGTCTTGATGAGGGGACAGCTGAGACGAGGAATGGCATGGACAGGATAGCAGCTAGAAAAGCACGGGATCTAGGGCAGAGAGTGTACATTCCGGCGACGGTCGGTAAAATAGGAAGCAGACTCGATCTGCTGGGTATCGTAGGAAGGAAAAGTAGAGTTGGAGGAGAAGAGAAAGCCTTCAACAAAGACCGGCTTGTGAAGGAAGGAGAGTCAAATATATATAAGCTCCAGTCGACGCGACCAATTTTCGTTTTACTATATTCTTCTGCAGATTAGGTACCCCTTTTATGTAACTCTGGAACAAGGCCCAACGCGTCGATCTCTCGAAACAAGCACCCACGGTATCCATGTCACGGCAGCCAAATCATTGAGGTACGACGAAGCAAAACTGTTCAACGTCCTTGTTCTGCCTATGAGCTGTCATATGTGCATTTCCAGCGAGGTGGCGTATTTATGGACAAGGATTTCTCAGCCGGGGAGCAGTGGTCCAATGCGCTAATATGGGCTCGCCTTGAGGCACCGCCAACAGAATTAGTTTTTTTACACCACTCGCTCTCAGGTATCCAGTTGGCGCTAGAACGTGCACAATGTGCGCCACATGAACCCCACGGCTTACTGTCTCTTTGCCAAACCTCGCCGTTTTGGAATCTTGTCTCCTGAGCGGGACGTTATAAGCCTACGAGGCTAATCATACTGGGGCATCCGAGTCAATCTGTTCCACTTCCGAGGGCTATTCTTTCCATTCTTTTGGGAATGTTCCCCCTTCCGTCCGCTGTAGGCAGGTTACTTACAGAGGACAGAAAGGAGGCAAGGTCGGTCGATATGCATTGCCTGACATTCAGAGTAGATCTGTTTTAGCCCCTCGAGTTAAACGACCAGCGCTCTCGATGGTCAGCGAGTTGTTCGAGCGCTCAGGGCCACAGTGTACTTGCCTGTGGATTCTGGGTTGGTAACTAGTGTAAGCTTTCACATTGCTCTACGGCAAATCATGCTATAATTCACAGCGACAGTGTTACTGACGACGACTTCAAGGACACCATCGGTTATACAACAATTTGTGTTTAAAAGCTAGTACATTTCAAGGAAGCAGAATGTGTGTACATTCAATCAATGATGATGGTGGTGGTGGCGGTTCAGGTATTCATCGTGGTGCCCCTCAGCTACACACGATAATCAGGGCTGAAATTTCTGTACTAGTACGTGTGTTACTCACCCTCCTGTTTGACCTTGTGTCTGTCGATGGCATCAAGACCCTTGGTTTCGATCATGCGGTCGATGAAAGCACCACCGGCAGCAGCCCTGATCCCACTTATTAGTCGGTGTACCTCAGACTGGTACGTATGGACGCACAAGAATTCCTTTGCCGTGGAATGACTGACTTGCTCACCATTCTTCGCTTTGTGCTCATTCCACACCTTCATGGCCTAGAAGGCGGTTAGCATGTTTCGTGTCAAATAAAGGGTAGCGGACCTCGTAGGAGGCAGCGGCGGCAATGAGTTCATGAGAGAGCTTTGCCTTGTGAGGTGCGTTGACGACCTTTTCAATGACATGAGACTCGTTGGTAACCAATTTGTGTGGGATGCTAGACCAATCTACTCACTTGGTTGTACGCTTCCTCGGTCATTGTGAAGTCTTGGTCTTGTTCGGAGAGAGGTGGAGAAGGGTGAGCTGGGTTGAGCGCAAGATAAAGATCAGTGATTGGGGTGCGACCTTTTATACCCGGATCAGCCCGACGTTAGCACATGTTATTCAGAATGGCAACCGGGGTACGCATTAAATTTGCACTGGTTTGAACGGCTTGCTCGGTGCTGCGACCTCACTTGGGCATTGTCCAGCTCATCGCAAATGCACTGCCCGTTGCAGACCAAACGCCGTGTATTCTTGCGCGCTAAAATGCAGTGCTAAAACAACTTATCGATAATCTCGTCTCCATCTTTGGTATAAATATGATTCTGGCACAAACCGACTTTGGTAAATCCGTGGTATCTGGCCATACCCCGGTGTTCCGTCATCGCATTTACTCCCAAGATGAGGTCCTCAGCAGCGGCGTTGAGCTCCCCCACACAGCCTTGCTGCGCTTCTCACTCGGATATGCACTCGCCATCCCAATGTTCCCACAGAGTGTAGTAATAGAGTTTCGTCTCTTCGCTTGCGGTGTGCAAGAACTGTTATCTATGCAAGTCATCAATTAGCTACACAGTGGTATACAGTTGTAGGCGTTAGCTCGCTAAACGAGGCCAGTATTACTGAGTGGTGTGATAACAAAAAGTGGGGTACTGACTAATTGTCGTTCGATTGCGATATCTTCTGATTGGAACTAAGATAACCGACTCTCAGGTACAGCATTTGAAGTGAGTCATCCCACCGGTAAACTGACCAAACGCCGATTGAGGCCACGTCTCCACCGTCTGGACAGTAACCTCGGTCAGATCCAACAGAACACGTAGGCGATTGGGTATGGGACATTGATGCGAGGAAGAACATTATTGAGCTGCCATCCGATAGGCCAGTGTTCGTAGGCTCGGGCCGTCGGCTGTCCCGGTTCTGCGCAACTGAGTCAGCAGCCTCCACAGCGGCTGTGGCTGTTCAGGGTCGTCCGTTGTCTTCGGGGGCTATGTGCTCTCCAGCAAATTCGACTGGTCACTTTCTAGCGTATGATTCGTTGTTTTTTTTTTCAGTTGGCTCGATGACTGTTTCATGCCATATATCTCTTTCTTACAATAAATTCACGAGTGAAATATTGGCCTTCTTTAGTCGGTGGGGCGGTGCTTTTCCCGCCCGTTCGGGAACACGCGTTCTGAGATTGAAAAGCTGTGAAAATGGACCCTTTATAAGCTGGCCGAGTCACAGTTGTGCGCCATCCTTTTTCTCTCTCTAACCCCCATCTACCGAGCAGCTTCCGTGCCGCTCGTCAGCGTTCTTGAGTCAGTTGTACTCTTCCCTACCCCATCCGTAAGTGATTCAGTTCGATTTGCATCCGTTTCATTGTGTCCTACGTGTGCTCCATCTGGTCGGCACCGTCACGCAAAGCACATTACTGTACCGATTTCTGTCTATCGACTGAAATCTGCGTTCCGCGGTCATGTCGGCATCTTCTCATGATCATGCGTCGACCCCGAGCTCGTCCGATCTGTCTCGTCCGTCCCCTCCTGGGCACTCACGAACATCATCGGCGCGCCCTTCGGGGTCACGGCCATCTCAGTGCTCACAGAGTCACATTGAACTCATGCCGCACACGGATGCACACAATATCCCCTGTGTCGAGAATGAGGCGCTAATCACATCGTCCCGTGGTTCCAGACCCGCCAGGCCATCCACGTTGTCGCCTGGCCACAGACCCAACCCAATAACCCCTCTCCACTCCGCAATTTCAGATCAATATCTACCCTATACTCCAGATCAACATGTCCTCTCCAACCCGGACTTTCTAAATCGACGGCCGATCTCCCATCGCCCCGGTCTATCCCCTAACCCCGGTCATCAGATCTCATCGCCCACTGTCCTTGAAAGTTCTACACTTTCAAGTTTGTCCACTCGCCATGCTGCGATAAACAACTACTCTGCACGTCCCCGGACGTCCAACCAGGTCTTCAACAATATCTCGGATCTTGCCGCCCATTATGGGATACCCCAATTTTTGCCAGCTACCCCTCTCATAACCCCACGTAGAACAACAGGCATTGAAGAAGCATCTTTGCCGCAACAGACTGAATCCTTCTCGTCTTCATCCGATTTCGAAAATCTTTGTTCCAACTATTTGAACATGTTGTCTCAAAAACCTGGTGATGGTAGCGCGAATGTTGTCCCCTCCGAGGACACCGCGCCGGTAGCGGCCGCCACAAATGCGACGGACGCTGAGGCTATTCGGTCACTTATGGATATGCTGAATGGTTCGTTGTGTCTGTCTACTTGCTTCATTGGATCCGACTCACCTTGCTGCGCAGCAACACCAGAGCTTCAGATGTCCAATGATCTGAACGAGTATCTTACATCTCCACTCATTGATTCGCCTCTCGATGACGACTTGCTCACTACCCCTGCTATCGGATCCGATATACACATGGACGTCATGACAAGTCCTGTTATGGGTGACTTTGGGAATGACTCGATTGGCGAATTCCCGTCTCTGTTTAGCGACTTCAACGACACCATGGGTCAGGGGTCGAAGTCGTCGCAGAATGAGCCATTCGTTCTTCCCCACCAACCAAATTTCGACAGGATGTATCGCCTAGACTCTCCCGTCACACCGTTCATCGACTCTCCTGGTGCCTCTCCGTTCAATAGAAAGATGGCGCCTCTTCCATCAGCCAAGCGCAAGTCCGCCGCTACCGGTACTCGCAAGAACCTTACGCCCGAGTCGCTTGTTCCGATTGATGCACCCACTCAGACGCGCAAGTATCTTACTCCCTCCACTACCTCTCGGAAAGAGCTTCCCGCAACCTGGCGTCGTAAGCGGCTTCGCACCGCTGACCCGGGAGATGAAGAGGACCAACTCGTCGAGGAGGGTTTGAGTCCTACGATGTCAGAGCAGGAGCAGATTGAAGCCAAGCGACGTCAAAATACAGTCGCAGCTCGTCGGAGTCGGAAGCGTAAGCTGGAGTACCAGCGGGAGTTGGAGGAGAGTCTGGAACAATATAAGCGGGAGGGGGAGATGTGGAAGCAGCGAGCGATGACCTGTCAGGCGTTGCTTCGCAGCCACCATATCGAATGCCCAGAGTTCCCAGATTCGTGACCTCTACTCCCGTCGGCGGTTTTCTTGTCTTTCTCTATACCCATCGTTGTCCGTGTCCCATGCAGTCTTTTTCATTTCCTTCTTTTCGCAAACGATTTACGCCTAGCCCCAGCCTGGGTGATCAGGCTGTAATCTTCGATGCTCCATGTATTCCTACACCCATCCACATTCCTCACTTTCACTGGTTAGGAGCATCGTCGTAACCCCCATCCCTCTGTCCTATTCAACCTGTCCCCCATCCTTGATTCGATATGCGTCATGTATCTCGTTAGACAGAATAAACCACATATTCGTCGGTTGTAATTTCGGATTAGTGTGATGAATGAAACGTGGCGAGGCATGGGAAGTCCGCTTTTTCCATAATATCTACTTACGTTCGAACGATGACTGGAGCGATTTAACTCCCCAGCTTTCATCAGCCAAAATTCCGCCTCAACGCCGCTCGGCGTTCTCCACCTCTATTGACCTGGGTCGTGAGCCTCGTGGCAGAAGTCTCTCTCTCTCCACTCCTCCTCGCTTCCCCATGTTTTCCACATCCACGAGGAATAACAACTACGAACGCCTTGAAGGCGGGATGAGCCCCGTCAGGCCGAGCAGAAAGTTCGCTTGGAAAAAGATAGCGATCGGCTGCGGCGTACTCCTGGGGCTCATCTGGTTTTTCGGTCCCCGTGGAGACGACCTCTCAGCGGGTACGCCATCCACTTTCTTTTCAAAAAAAGCGAGCGAAATATAAAACCCACATGTACAAATATCAATTCCTTTACAGAACTTTCAACTCCTAAACTAGAAGACGTTTACCCAGGCAAGATACCCTTTCAAACGCAGGCGAGCGAGGCACTGGGTTCAGACGACGCCACCCATTCGACCTTGCCCGTGTTTTCGAAACCTGAACTCGAAGACGAACTTGAAGATGAAATTTACCCGCCACAACACACGATACCCATTGAAACACCGGCGAGCGCGGCGCTAGATTGGGACGATGAACTCGGTTCGACCACGACGCCCACCCCGACCGACTCCGCTCCATCCTCGGTTCCTACGTCCCCCGAAACAGATCCCGATCCGCTCGGGACGGTCTACTGCACAGAGCCATATGCGCCCCACCTCCCACTCGTGCAATACGCGCTCATGATCGACGCGGGCTCGACCGGTTCCCGTATCCACATATACAAATTCAACTACTGTGGTCCGTCACCCGCGTACGAATACGAGGTGTTCAAGATGATCCAGCCGGGCTTGTCTGATCCGACCAAGTCCCCTCAAGGCGCTGCGGAGAGTCTAGACGTCCTCTTGGACGAAGCTCTCCGTGTCGTACCGCTGTCGTTGCACCACTGCACCCCATTGGCGGTGAAGGCGACGGCGGGGCTTCGTTTGCTCGGCCTCGAGGAGAGCCAAGCGATTTTGGAGGCGGTGGAGGCGAGGTTGAAGGACGCGTATCCGTTCGCGGTGCCGGACGAGGATGGGGTAGTGATCATGGATGGCAAGGATGAAGGTGTGTATGCGTGGATTACGGTGAATTATTTGTTGGGTACCATTCGCGCGGATGCGCCCAAGGATGCGCCGACGTATGCAGTGCTTGATTTGGGGGGTGGGTCGACACAGATCGTGTTCGAGCCGGAGAAGGGTCAGGAGGCGAGGGCGGATGTGGATGCTAATGGGTTGCTCAAGGATGGGGAACACAAGTATGAGTTGGTGTTTGGGGGGGAGGAGAGGGTGCTGTATCAGCATTCGTACTTGGGGTATGGATTGAAGAGTGCGAGGGAGAGCGTGCATCGGGTGGTGGAGTTTATGAGTGGGTTGAGGGCGGCGCGGGTGAGTGGTGAGCTACCAAGGGTGCCGAATCCGTGTCTCGCACAGACGACGACGAAAGAGGTGGATATACCTTTTGGAGAGGACAAGATCAAGGTGTTGATGGCGGGGGAGGACGTTGGGAGTTTCGAGGCGTGTAATCGCGTATTGGAGTTGGTCATGGCCAAGGATGCGTGAGTAGTCGCTCTTTCTTTGGCGTCGTTGACGACTGACGGTTACTGTAGTATCTGCGAGGTTAAACCGTGCTCGTTCAACGGTGTCTACCAGCCTTCGTTGTTGGATGCTTTCCCGACAGGCAGGATCCT
Source organism: Boletus pseudopeckii (assembly GCA_038092915.1). Taxonomy (NCBI): domain Eukaryota; kingdom Fungi; phylum Basidiomycota; class Agaricomycetes; order Boletales; family Boletaceae; genus Boletus; species Boletus pseudopeckii. Next base: position 14,913 of record JBBPRH010000178.1, read on the forward strand.
CCTCCTGTCGTACTTCTACGATCGGATTATGCCCCTCGTACCCCCACCACCCACCGACACCCAACCGCGCATCACCGTCTCGACGATCGCCACCCTCGCCAGTCAAGTCTGCGCAGGCCCGAACAGCTGGCTGGAGCACTGGACCCCCTACCCCGACGTGATTGAGGAGTTGGAAGGCCGGCCAGAATGGTGTCTCGATCTGACGTTCATGCATGCCTTGTTAGGACTCGGGTACGAATTTGAGGACGTGCGGGACGTGGAGCTCGGGAAGCGGATCGAGGGGACGGAGTTGGGGTGGTGTCTTGGTGCGACGATCGCGATGGTCGGGGGTGGGGAAATCAAGTGTCGGGCGTGAGATGCCCTTTGACGAGTTGTGAATGTGGACCGGAACAGTACTAGCAAGTATACTATGGAACGCGAGTAGAGCGAACATTGGATCCATGTATAGCATATATATCTTGTCGTCTAGATGCCTCGACAAACGTTTTTTTCTTGGTACCCACACATGCATGTTGACGCTGAGGGTGAGCAACGTCACGGTATAGTCATTCGAATTCGACTCTGTCTGGGCACCAACGGGAAACTATAACTATAAGCACACGAGGCATAACACAGAAACCATACTCTCTCTGAAATAACGACACAGGGCAAGAATATCATATACATACAGTACAATTGAAAAACCATCATCTTGACGTCACAGCTGATCAATATTCCGTTCAGCGTCGATTCGTCGCTACGAGCATGTTACGTAGGAGAATCGACTTGATAGCTGAGTGATGTCGATTAATATTAATGCGCTTATCGAACGTTTACAAAAGGGTACATACATGACGACGTCGGTGTCAGGCTCACCGCGAGCGACGAGCCTCTCGTTGGGAGTATCCGCCGGGATATTGTTCAACGAAGAGACACCTCTCTGTCTGTTGTTCCCGGGAGGGAACGGAGATGGCAACGCAGAGACGAAAGCAACGCAAAGAACCAGAGCACTGAACGTGCACGTCGGTCAACGTGAGGACGATGGGCAAGACGCAAAGAACATACCTGAGCTTGGCAAGCATATCGGACGATGGGATGCGAGATCAGTATATCACAAAAGGGAAAGATCGAAGGAATAAGGAAAGAGTTGTCTGAAGGATGAGTGAAGGACCTAGCTGGCTTTATATCTGACAAGTCCGGCGATAACGAAGATGTTATTTTGTTTCACCTTCTGACATGTGTATAGATAGCATCAAAGCGATGCTTGCAACCCGACTAGCCCCGGGCGCATACCGATTTCCTTGAAGTCGTTGTCATCGGTTGGGAGTCGGGGAATTTAGTGGTCAGGTTTGAATAGATAGAGCTCACTTACAAGCCTTACTACGGCCCGTTCGGCAGGCCTGCGTTTTCGCTCATTTGCGTCCGTTTCGTCTCGTTTTGATTGCAAACGGACGAGCCCCGAGTCGAGTCAAAACGAAAGGACCTTGTCCTGCTTGTCACTTGCCTATATCACAAGAAGGTCAGCATCAGATCAGCACATAGCATACTACGAAAAGTACGAAGACATCAAGAAGTGTTCCGTCATTAGCCATGGAGCCCCACTTGGTATTATGAGGAGCCTTCATTTCCGGAGTAGGAGCCGTTGGAGCTTGAGTAGTAGGGTGAGATTTTCGGACCATTCTGTAATGGCAGTGGGAGTAGAATTGAAGCAAGAAAGGCCTTATAAGTTAGAGCAGTGATGTGTTTTCAGGCTTCGACGTCGATCATGTCGCTCATATAAGTACCTCTTGCCTCCTCGACGTCGGTTGGGTTCACGTCCACTCACACTTTTTCGCCCCTCCCACCTTTGACCATCCTCCTTCAGGCCAGGATGTGCCTTCCCGTGCTGGGTCGGCTGCGCTCTCCAGTCACCAGTCAGGGCACATGTTCGGTCACAATCCCACTCATGCAACCGATCAGTCACAACGCCAGTCCAGGCACGATGCAGCCAGACCAGACTGCCTAGGGAAGGCCTATCCACTAGTCCACCTATCCAGATCCTTCTGCTTCCCTTCATCCACCACCTCTCTCCTTCACCTTCTCTGCCGAGACGCGAACAGCCCGAAATGCACCTGTTTTTGGAACGAACCGAACGCGCTCGTCTGTTGCCAAACGGTAAAAATCCAAAACGAAATGAAACGGACGAAAACGGGGGGCTGCCAAACGGACCTCAAGTTATGAAGGCCTAATGCATAATGAGTAATGGAGGTTTAATGAATCGTTACCAATTATAATCACCAGCAGTATGTCTCAGCATGTACGCCATCCATTTTTTTTACTGTAAAAAAGCGAGTGAAATATAAAACCACGCTTATGGGTATCGTTGATCAAATCCCTTTTCAACACCTAAACTAGAAAACGCGGCAAGATGCCATTTCAAACGCAGGCGAGCGTGGCGCTAGGCTCAGGCGACGCCATCCATTCGAAACCTGAACTCGAAGATGAGCTAGAAGACAATGTTTACACACCACAAGACAAGATAAGATACGATGGCGAGCGTGACGCTAGATTGGGAGGATGAAATCCCTTCGACCACGACGCCCACCCTGATCGACTCCGCTCCATCTTCACTTCCTACGTCCCCTGAAACCAATCACGACCCGCTCGAGACGGTCTACTGCACAGAGCCGTATGCGCCACACCTCCCACTCGTGCAATACGCGCTCATGATCGACGCGGGCTCGACCGGTTCCCGTATCCACATATACAAATTCAACTACTGTGGTCCGTCCGTCACCCGCGTACGAATACGAGGTGTTCAAGATGATCCAGCCGGGCTTGTCTGATCCGACCAAGTCCCATCAAGGCGCAAGGAGAGTCTAGACGTCCTCTTGGACGAAGCCCTCCGTGTCGTACCGCCGTCCTTGCACTGCACCCCATTGGCGGTGAAGGCGATCGTGGGGTTCCGATTTCTCGGCCTCGAGGAGAGCCAGGCGATTTTGGAGGCGGTGGAGGCGAGGTTGAGGGACACGTATCCGTTCGTGGTGCCGGACGAGGATGGGGTAGTGATCATGGATGGCAAGGATGAAGGTGTGTATCCTTGGATTATGGTGAATTATTTGTTGGGTGCCATTCGCGCGGATGCGCCCAAGGATGCGCCGACGTATGCAGTGCTTGATTTGGGAGGTGGGTTGACGCAGATCGTGTTCGAGCCGGAGAAGGGTGAGGAGGCGAGGGCGGAGGAGTTGGGGTGGTGTCTTGGTGCGACGATCGCGATGGTCGGGGGTGGGGAGGTCAAGTGTCAGGCGTGAGGTGCCCTCGAGTGTGAATGTGGACCGGAACTGTACTAGTATACTATGGAACGCGAGTAGAGCGACGCTGACGGTGAGCACGTAAGGCATTCGGTGGATGAAACTGCTTGAAGTCATTGTATCGACGGGCAACTACTAAGCACGCGGGGCATAACACGAAACCCTTCTCTCTCTGAACGACACAGGGCGAGCATATCATATATATGGTACGATTGGAAAACCATCATCTTAAGACGACTCCAGACGTCATCTGATCAATATTCCGTTCAGCGTCGCCTCGTCGCTACGAGCATGTTGTGCAGAATCATCGCTGAGGGAAGAATTGTCAGTCAGCGTTCGGATGCTAGTTGAGATGGCAGAAGCACGAACACATATTTGGCTTCGGTGGTAGCCCAGTTGTCCACACAACGGAGCGATGTCGATTAATGCCCTTATCGAATGTTTACAAATGGGGTACACACCTGCTGACATCGGTGTCAACCGGAGCACGAGTGTCGGGCGAGGTTCCGCCTCTCTTGCTATAATCAGGGTCAGTAAGGGTTCGGAAGTTGGTTGAGATAACAGAAGGACGAGTACATGCTTGTCTATGAGGGAGACAGACAGGCTGAGCGACGTCGATTACTGCGCTTATGGAGTGTTTACAAAAGGGGTACACACGCGATATTGGACTCAGGCTCACTGCGAGCGATGAACCCCTCGTTGGCAGGCAGGCTTCTAGCGCGAATATCCGCCAAGCTATCAGTCAATGTGAGGACGGTGGGCGAGACGCAAAGAACCTACCTGAGCTTGGCAAGTATATCGAGCGATGAAATGCGAGATGGGTAGATCGTAGCAGCGAAAGATTGAAGGATTGAGAAATGTGTTGTCTGAAGGATGAGTGAAGAACCTATTTGAGAAGTTGTTCAAGCCTCGATGACGAAAAAAACTGATATTACATATTTGTTCCACCTTCTGACATGTGGGGCACAGCCTATCTCAAAGCGATGCTGGCGGCGCTGCAAGCATCGGGCGCAAACGGATTTCCTCCGAGTCTATGTCGTTGACGTCGGTTGCGAGTCGGAGAATTTAGTGGCCAGATTTTGATAAGATGCATAAGTTCGCTTACCCCGTTCAGCAGCTCCGTTTTCGCACATTTGCGTCCGTTTCGTTTCATTTTGAATTCTCACCGTTGGGAAACGGACGAGCCAGCGAGCCAAAACGACAGGACCTCGTCCTGTTTGTCACTACCCATATGACTGCACGAAAGTCAACACGAGATAGACTATTAGCATACGAAGCCTGTCAAGCCATCAAGAAGTGTTCCGTCGTCTGTGGAGCTCACTTGGCATTGCGAGGAACCTTAAGATTCGGAGTATCTCGTCTCGTGTTGTCACTAGGAGCCGTTGTGAGTATTACTTGAGTAGTAGGGTGAGATTCGGACTATTTTGGAATGGCAGCGGGAGTAAAATTGTAAAAGGATCGGGCATAATATATTTAAGTTTAAAGTTAACATATTTATGCCTCGTCATGTGATGTGTCAGTGCAATGTCAAGTCTGTAATTCCACTAAATAATACATTCTATGGTCAGGGAAATTATATTTTGTTCGGGGAAAATAACTTTGTGTTCAGGCAAACTAAATCTGTGTTCGTGCAAAATGATTGTGTTCAGGCAAAATAACTGTGTTTGGGCATAATACTTACAAGTGGGTACTGTTAACAAAAAAATGCGCACACGACCTTGGCGGAAGGCAGACTGCGAATGCTGAGCACCTCGTTGGCAGGCAGGTGTCTGGCGCCAATATCTACCGAGCCATCGTTCAACGTATAAGAGATATCGAGATATCTCTGTCTGTTGTTCTCGACAGGGAACGGTGATGCTAACGTAGAGACGCAGGCAGCGCAAAGGACAAGAGCACTGAACGTTGCACTTCGGTCAATGTGAGGTCGATGGGAGAGTCACAAAGAACATACCTAAGCTTACCGAACATATCAGGCGATGAAATGTGAGAAGGATGGAGAAGTGAAAGATGGAAGGATTAAGGAGTGAATTGTCTGAGGGATGAGTGAAGCACCTAGCTGGCTTTATATCTGAGAGGTTTCGGCGATAACAGAAATGATATTATTTAGTTCCACCATCTAACATCTGTGGAGCATCTCAAACGCGGTTGCCAGATTGGATGAGTCCCGGAATTTAGGGTCAGGCTCCGTTTTGAGTTCATTTTCTTTGCGTTCGTTTCGTTTCGTTTTGAATTCCCACCGTTTGGAAACGGATGAGCAGCGAGCCAAAACGAAAGATGCCTTCTCGTTCGGAGTATCTTGCCTCGTGTTGTCACTAGGAGCCGTTGGAGCTTGAGTACTTTGAGTAGTAGGCTGAGATTTTTCGGACTATTCTGTAATGGGAGTGGGTAAACTATTCGAAGTGTCACACCTGTTTTGGAGCAAAATAGGTTTGCCGAACACGCTCGATCGTTTCCAATCTAAAACGAAACGAAGCGTTGGACGCAAACGGAGGCGCAGAACATGTAAGTTATGATTCACGAGCATTATTTAAAAATTTATTACCAGTCAGTATGTCGTACTGGTCCGACGGTCGCTATGTCTTCCTTCGATCGGTCTAGAAGATCTTGCGGTTTCTCGACCGAATGCTTGGATCAGCACTCCGGGGACGAACCTTGGTGACGGGAATGGTTACGCTTGCGCACGTGTTGGAAAATCCTTCTGCTCTGTAGGCTTACATAATCACATCGTGTATCTGATAGGCCGAAGGTCGGCAGAAACCTTGTTTACGATAGCTGTTGCTTTTGAGAAAATCGCATAATATCCAGGCATTACGTACGTATTGTAACAGGACTCATTGACACCAATTCCCTCCAGTAGGTCACTTTATTGGTCCATAGATCCGACCAAAGGCGACGACAAAGAATCGTAAGATAACCGTTTAAAACTGTAACATGTACGTCTCACACAATAAGTCCGCATTAACGACGCAGACTGGCTAGGCCTACAAGCACCGTTTTGCTTGCGTGATCATTCTGATGTGTGCCGACGACCGGGAGTCAACTTGAATCAAAGTCGACAGCGGTCATCAGATGGGACTATGGTAATGTACAACTCGCCACCTGCGAAGAGACGGAGGAATCACATTCACTACTGGACCCAGAATGGGCCTGATGCGAATAGCGGCGCGATATTAATCATGGCTGTTTCATACGAAATACCGATTGTCGGTACGTTCCTGGGCTCGTCTTTCCGGGCGCCTCTTGTTGGAGTACGGCGACCGCTCATAAGGGTAAACACGAGCAAGCCAAGCTCGGATTATACATCTGAATCGTCTATTTGCAATGGCACGATAGTATATAGGTCGACCTGTACTGAGGGGATTACAATAATCGAAGTCGTCGTCCCCGGCCTTCACAAGGGGGCTCTTTTCGTCTGATCCTAAGTCACCTCGCGCATTTCTCGACCCACGAGACCTCTTATTCATTGTCGATTATCACTCAGAGATTCACACAATACCATCGTAAAAGTCATCCCATTTTCTCCGCTGACATGACGCTGTAGCTGGAACCTCGGACGCGACTGGTTGGTGGGGAACGCCACATCACATTCAAGTAATACTATTTCCACCTCCAGGGACACGAACGCGAGCACGTACACGGGCCAAACGCCGCTCAACGGATATACGTGCCACACCTCCGTCGACTACGTCTCCGAGTTGCTGCAGAATACTAGCATTGGGATCAATCATAACGAGACTGTCGCTGTCAACGGAGCGATGGGCTCGTTGCGGTCATGACGGTCAAGATAACGAGTTGGCCATCGACAATCAGCAGGTACGTCTGTTTCCATCTCCGTTCAGAGGGGACATATCAGCAAGGTGGACACCACAGTGCAGGGAGGTCACATAGACCGTTGAGACTATATTGGATGTCCCTCGTGCTTGTGTGCTCGATGATCGTTTCGTCACTATAGACTCGCCACGTGCATGTGGTATCGGCACCTCATGCTCGGCCACACCCAGAGGCCGATATATCGGTGGCCGGACTGTTCGGATACGGACTACGCTGGAACACTTTCTGAAGCCAGATATCTACCTCTTCCGCACCGAGTCAACCCACTACCCTCTCCTTACTGACCCATAGAACTCAACAAACTGGAATACATTTTTATTTCTACCCTACTAACCGTTCTTCCCTTGTTACCCCAATTGACTGCATTTCATCTATCGATAAGACAAGAACAACCGACCTACCTAGAATTTCAGGACATTTCATCAGTGTATTCATGCACCATCACGGATAAGAAATTAAATATTCAAATATTGATGATTTTGCGTGTCGAGACTCTGTCCGGGAACTGATGGGCAACCGAGCACGTGAGGGAGAACACAAAATCATTCTCTCTCTGAAACGACACAAGGTAAGGATATCAAAAATAGGGTGCGGTTGAAAATTAGTATCACGAGACTACTCCAGACGTCTTCTAATCAAGACTCCATTCAGAGTCACCTCGTTACAAGGATGTTGATGTTGCAGATGCGGTGCTAGTGGATCTACAAGGAAAGCATTGTCAGTAAAGGTTCGGAAGCCGGATGAGACAACAGAAGCAAGAGTACATACGTGCCAGCGACCCCGGGAGCGTAGTTTTGACTGCCAAGCGATGTGGATTAATACACTTATCGAATGTTTACAAAAGGGGTACACACAGGCCGTCACCCCCGTTATTCCCAGTTCCGTCAGTCGAACTGCGAACGTCGAGCTTCTGGTCCTTGCGAAGGCGTCTCTTGATGATACCCGCCCTCTCACTGTGCAGCCTGGTGTCTAAATGTGTTCTCTTTCTATAAACAGGGTCGGTAAGCGGTCGGAAGCTGGTTGAGATGACAGAAGGACAAGTGCATACTTGACAGTGCAGTCGGGAGACGAGTTTTGACTGCCGAGCGATGTCGATTGATACACTTATCGAATGTTTACAAAAGGGGTACACACCAGTTGAAGTCCGGAGCGCGAGCGTTGAGCTGGTTGTCGGCGTGCGTGCTTCTGGCATCGATATCCCTCGCAACGGGAACGTTGTTGGCCTGATGCAAATTTGGTAACGCAGAGACGAGGGCAATGCAGAGGAGCAGAACGTAGAACCTGCACGTACTAGTCAATGCGACGACGATGGACGGGACGCAAGGAACATACCAGAGGTTGGCGAACATATCGGGCGATGAAATGCGAGATGGGTAAACGATTAAATGAATGGACGATTGAACGATTGGACGGTTAGACGACTGGACGGCTGGACGGCTAGATGACTGGACGATCGAGGAACGAATTGTCGAACCTACTAGTAGCTGGATTTTATATCTGAGAGGTTGTTCGAGTATTAACGAAAAAGATGTCATTATTTTGTTCTACATCTCGAAGCGAGGCTTGTGACGGGACTAGCCTGAGATTCAGACGCAAACTGATTTCCTCGATGTTGTTGAGTGTTGACATCGGATGCTGGGATATGAGCGTGAGTTCATGACAATCTGGCAGGATTCAAGTGTCAGAGTAATGAAGCCGAAGTAAAATGTAAATTATACCGTGACTGTCCCCTGTCTCCATAGATATGTAACAGGTACCGGAGACGCGATGTCAAGACATGCATGACCGCGCGGTGGTTGTGTCAGTGGGCTTTTCTCTTACGTAGCAAGGCATGAGCTTAGTCATAGAACTTGGTCTTTGGCCGAGCGTCGGTGGGATCCTCTCCTTCCTTTTCGTGGCCTGTGTCTCTCAGAGCTAAGCTGAGCTGAGCTCTGTTCGTTCGCCCTCCCACCGCACCACGAGTCAACGACACCCCTTCCAGCCCTCGCGGCTCACCACAGCCCCAGGACTGTCCGGAGCCGGACACCGCTTCGTGCTACCGCCCGTTCCCTCTCTTTCATTGCATTCCTTCTCCTTTAGTCAAACTCCCGATTTTGTGTCAGATCTAGTCTACGATACAACATTGTTTCCTTCTGTCCTCAGCTCCCCTCAGTCCCCTCAGCGACAGCCAAAGAGTGGTCCTCTTCCATTGGGTAGATAGCACCCCTGCTATCCATTTGTTCCTTGGTAACGGACTCTGCTCCACCTTGGCAAACTAGCTCGTTTCGATGTTGGTGGTGTCCTGGTGATGTGCAATATCAGCCCTAACCTTATTACTCTCAGCACTAGTAGAGCGACGCAAGCGTCTATTTTTAAGCCAGACACTGCCACGCTGTGGTCCCATTTCGCAACTGGCTCTCAGGAGTGGAGCTAGATAGGTGCATTCAGGTGCATTCTGAATACTTGACTCTCGTCACCATTTATTTAATGTGTTGTCTCACAGCGTTCTCCAAGCTCGCCGTGGCCAGCGGCGGTGATCACTGAAAGAGGATCAATCGATCAGCTCTAGTTCTATACGACTAGACCCTGGATGGAGACTATAGGAACCGAACGACCAGCTAAGTTACCGATACGAATGGTTGGGATTAACCATCGTTGTGGTGCCTGCCACAGCCTGCCGCCTGGACCAACGTGATTGTCGCATTCGGACTGATTGAGACTTGCACGCAGGTCGTCCACCTAGTACCCGAGCAAACCAACTTGAGCTTGCGCTGCGGTGCCGGCCTGCCAACCTAGCCGAGGTTATGAGCAACTCTGAAAATATCGGCCGTTACACAACTTGGTTCCTTACCGCGTAGCCGTCCTCTGTCAGATAGCTCTCAACGGCCATGTTAATTACAGTAAGTGAGTAAATCCGGTCCGGCGGGATACGCTTGCTCCCCCACGACATGAATAAACGAACAAGCGTAATTGTGTGACTCGCACACGTAACAGGCACATCTGGCAGATCTATCAAAACTCATTTGTACAGACCTCCCAAGCGCAATCATACTCGGCAGACTGCGGGTCATTATTCCTCGCAATGTACATCGTCCCGCGTCGCCTCACTGCCCACGCCTCAGTTATGCAAGGACTGCTAGCTTCGGGTGCGGTATTTGACTGCGTTGAATCAAACACTTGCGTTCACTTCAAACGTAAACAGCTGCTCAACACCTCGGCTAAGTTGGCAGATGTATCTACTAGTACCTTGACATCTACAAACCTAGTCGACCCATTGCAAACCCCGTATGTTTGTTCCTTGCTGTTTTCCCGGCGTCAATCCTCATGAGTATTGTGTTGGTGGAGGGGGTGATTGACCAGAGTGCGGAATGGCCATTTCAAGGTCATTATACGGCCTCTCGAGTTCGTTCGAACGGTGTTTCAGAGTAGCTGATACCATGATGCGTAATCCGGGCTCGTATCAAATGATCATAACATCTTTGGGAGGAAGAGTAATTCGAAATCGACTACACTACAGAAAGGTACGTCCCCACTGACGGCACCTACCGCACCAATTCGCTTTGAAGGAGTTGTACCTGCAGAATATGCTCGTCTGCATTCGCATGCTAGGGCGGAGTTGCGAGGGTGAACGGTAAACTCTCGATGAGTAAGCTGGGTTGTTTCGTTTCTGCAACGGTGGACTTTCTGTAGCTAACCACTCTGGAGTTATCCGACCAAGAACTCATGATAATGGGCACCTTGTAAGCAAATCCTAACTGTTTTTCACCCCGAAGTTCATTCGATTTGACGCCATTCAGACCAACTCGACGAGCTGATAACACGCTCATCGAGCGTTTGAAAAAAAGGGGGGTATACGGGGATGTACACATCCCCAGGGAAGAGACCACACGAACGAAAACATTGACGGTCACTTCAGCGACAATATACTTCCGGTGGGGTGTGCTTGTGTCGGACCACTTTAGAGCGAAATAGGCTACCGAACGCGCTCGTCCGTTTCAAAACGGTAAAAATCCAAAATGAAACGAAACGGACGCAAACAGAGGGCAGCCCTACCGGATGGGACCGACGAATTCGGTTTCTCGACCTAATGCAGCGTTCCGATGGCGATCAATCTGCGAACCTTTCGGACAGGAACGCGCGCCTTCATTTGTTTCAGTAGCCATTCTTCTCTTCTTCGCTCACGTGTTCTGATCGGCAGTCACTGGCAATCAGACAGCGGTCATCAGATGGGACTATGATAATGTCCAAATCAACACTTGCTAAGAGTGGCAACTACTTTCGTCACTAGCACCTCGTTGTGAAGAGCGGCGCGATATCTATGGATGTTTCATACTTACGAGGTGCCGAGTACCGGTATGTTCCTTTGCTACTCTTTGATCACCCCCAATATTTCTCTAGTGACATGGCATTGTAGCTGCAACCTCTGAAGCGGCCGGGAACGCCACAGCACAATCAACTATTCCGAGCTCCAAGGACACGAACGCGAGCAGGTAGTCGTTGAACGGATATACGTACCACACGTCTGTCAACTCGTGTTTCTCTGGAACACTAGCGTTGGGATCAATCGATACTAATATAGCGTTGTCATGAATGGGCTCGCTGCTGTCATGACGGTCAAGGTACGCAAGAACGTCTGTTTCCATCTGCGTTCAAAAGTGAGAGGCACCCAACAAAAACCTGGTCGTTTCAATTCTATGTTGTGATATCATATGACGAGACTGTAACTGACTTGAATCATGGTCGTTTCGTCATTGTAGACTCGCCACGCATGTGGTATCGCCACCTCATGCTCGGACACATCCAGGAAATACATATTGAGCCTGTTCTGAAACATTATCCGTACCGAGTCAACCCACTATCCCTCTCCTTACTGACCCCCGCTTATGACGTGTGATAACCCATAGAATCTGAATTACATTTTTTATTCCTACCCTACTAATCATTATTCCCTTGTTACCCCCGTTGACTCCATTTATTCTATTGACATCACAAGAACAACGACCGACTGACATGGAAATTCTGATTCGGACATTATTTATGCACCACCACGGATTAAACATCAATGTCACGTCTAGCGAGACTCTGTCCGGGAACCGATGTGCAACTACAGTAAGCACACAAAACACAAAACATTCTCTCTCGAAATGATACAGGGAAGGCATATGATAAAATAGTAGGATTGAAAAAATGATTGAGACTACTTCAGACGACTTCTGATCAATGCTCCATTTGGAGTCGACTCGTCACTACGAGTACGTCACTTGGAAGCCACCTCACTGGAAGGGCCACAAGGAAAGCATTGTAAGTAAGCGTTCGGAAGCTGGTTGAGATAACAGATGGACGAGTACATACTTGGGGTAGCCATAGTTTTGACTGCCGAGCGACGTCGATTAATACACTCATCGAATGTTTACAAAAGGGGTACACACCAGCCATCGTGCGGAGCGCGAGCGTCGAGCCTCTCGTCCTTGTCTAAGCCTCTCTTACTATAAACAGGGTCGGTAAGCGTTCGGAAGCTGGTTGAGATAACAGAAGGACGAGTACATACCTGGAACTGTCGGCACCCGTGCCTTGACTGCCGAGCGATGTCGATTAATACACTTATCGAATGTTTACAAAAGGGGTACACACCAGTCTTCCGGAGCGCGAGCGCCGAGCACGTTAATGGCCTGTTTTGTTCTGGCGTCGATCTCCCTCGCAACGCCGGGAAGGTCGTTCTTGGTCTGAGGCAAAATTGGTAACGCAAAGACGAGGGCAATGCAGAGGAGAAGAACACTGAACCTACACGTAGTCAATACGACGATGATGGATGGGATGCGAAAAACATACCGAGGCTTGAGGAACATATCGGGCGATGAAATGCGAGATGGGTAGATCGTAGAAGTGAACGATTGAACGATCGGGCAGTGAGCTGTCTGAAGGATGAGTGAAGAACCTAGCTGGCTTTTATATCTGAGAGGTTGATGGAGTGATAAAGAAAAAATGATATCATCTTGTTCCACCTTTTGACATGTGTAACCATACACCGTCTCGAAGCGAGCCTCGTGACGCGATTAAATTCGGGCGCAAATCAATTCCTCGATGTTGTTGACATCGGACGCAGAAGTTGGGAGTGGTCGGTTCTATTTTAATGTGAGTTCGTGACATTCCAGGATCCAAATGTCAGAGTAATGAGTCGAAATAGACTATAAACAGTCTCAGTCTCCATAGGTGTGTGAGACGCGATGTCAAGAAGGTGAGCCATGTGCATGATTGACCAAGTTTTTTGACGCTGTATTACGGGGCCCTGTACCTTTTGGTGGCTGTGGATCCGTTCTGTTACGTAGCAAGGCACGAGCTTAGTCACAAGAACCTTTGGCGAGCACTTTCCTTTGCACCACGCCCTCCGCTCGTGGCCCGTTTCTCCCAGAGCTGAGCTGAGCTCTGTTCGTTCGCCCTCCCGCCGCACCCTGAGTCGATGACACCTATCGTCTCCGCCACCTCGCATTCTCCTGGGTTCTGGAGAGTCCTAGGTTTCCTCCCTCGCGGCTCACTGCAACTCGAGGTCTGTTTCGTCTCATTTTGATTGCAAACGGATGAACCATCGAGCCAAAATGTTTGTTACTGCCCGTGTCACAGCAGTCACGCGGAGGTCAACATGAGATAGCGATCAGAGTGAAACGAGAGTGCGACACCTATTTTGAAACGAAATAGGCCGCCGAACGTGCCCGTCTGTTTCTAAACGGTAAAAATCCAAAACGAAACGAAACGCACGCAAACGAGGGACTGCCGAACAGGCCCTAAGTTAGTAAGTTATGGTTCATGAGCAATGGAAGTTTGATAAATTATTACCACTCAGCGTCGTACTGGTCCGTCGCCAGGTCTTCCCTCACCCTGTCAAGGTCTTTCGGTCTCTCGACCGAATGCTTGGGTCAGCATTCCGGGTGCGACAGGAACGCGCGCCTCGATTTGCTTCAGTGACCATTCTCTTCCTTGCAGATCAGTGTTCTGAAGAATGGCGGTCAATCAGAGAGCGGTCATCAGATGGGAGTCGATCTTGGGACTATGGTAATGTACAACTCGGCACCTTCGAAGAGACGGTCGACGGCGGCAATCAAATTCATTACTGGACCCAGAACGGGCCTGATGCAAATGCCGATTGTCGGAGATTTATCGGTGTCAACGGAACAAATGCCATCGATGTCAGCCATCAACAACGAGCAGGTACGTCTGTTTCCATCTCATTTAGAGGGGACATATCAGAAAGGTGGGCACCACGAGGGCATGGTCGTTTCACTTCTATTTCTGTGATGTCATATGACGGGACTGCGACTGACTTCATTCATGGATAGTGTGGGGAGGTCACATAGACCGTTGAGATTATGTCCTTCGTGCTTGCGTGCTCGGTGACCGTTTCGTCACTATGGACTCGCTACGCATGTGATACAGCCACCTCATGCTCGGACATATCCAGGAAATACGAATCGAGCCTGTTCTGAAACCTCTTCCGTACCGAGTCAACCCAAAACCCCTCTCCTTACTGGCCCCCGGCGTGATGACCCATAGAATTCAACAAACTGGATTACATTTTTTAATTCCTACCCTATTCCCTTGTTACCCCGTTGACTGCATTTATTCAATTGACAACACAAGAACAACTGACTGACCTAGATTCACCAATGTATTTATGCACCACCACGGATTAAACATCAATGTTACGTACTAGTCCGGGAACCGATGGGCGACTACAGTAAGCACGCAAAACAAAAAAACCACCATTCTCTCGAAACCATACAGGGCAGGCATATCATAAAACAGTACGATTGAAAAATCATCATCTTGAGACGACTTGAGACGACTTCAGATCAAAGTCCCCTTTGGAGTCGACTCGTCGTTACGAGCATCTTACTTGGAAGCGTCGTCCCTGGAAGGACGACAAGGAAAGCATTGTGAGTAAGCGTTCGGAAGCCGGTTGAGATAACAGAAGCACGAGTACATACTTGCCAGCGACGCCGGGAGCCGTGTTTCGGCTGCCAAGCAATGTCGATTAATACACTTATCTTATCGAATGTGTACAAAAGGGGTACACACCTCCCACCACCCCCGCCACTCCCATTCCCGTCATTCGCGCGAGCGTCGAGCTCCTCATCCTTGAGCGGGCCTCTCTTTCTATAAACAGGGTCGGTAAGCGTTGGGAAGTTGGTTGAGATAACAGAAGGACGAGTACATACTTGGCATAGCTATAGTTTTGACTGCCGAGCGAAGTCGATCAATACACTTATCGAATGTTTACAAAAGGGGTACACACCAGTCATCATTCGGAGCGCGAGCATCGAGCCTCTCGTCCTTGTCCAAGCCTCTCTTTCTATAAACAGCGTCGGTAAGTATTCGTAAGCTGGTTGAGATAACAGAAGGACGGGTACATACGCGAAATAGCCATAGTTTTGACTGCTGAGAGATGTCGATTAAGATCAATACATTTATCGAATATTTACAAAAGGGGTACACACCAGTCTTCCGGAGCGCGAGCGCCGAGCACGTTGATGGCCTGTTTGGTTCTGGCGTCGATATCCCTCGCAACGCCGGGAGTATTGTTGTTGGTAATTGGTAATGCAGAGACGAGGGCAATACAGAGCAGAAGAACACTGAACCTACACGTAGTCAATACGACGATGATGGATGGGATGCAAAAAACATACCGGGGCTTGAGGAACATATCGGGCGATGAAATGCGAGATGGGGAGATCGTAAAAGCGAGATGTCTCAAGGATGGGTGAAGAACCTAGCTGGCTTTTATATCTGTGAGGTTGATCGAGGGTCATGTGTACACTGTACACCGTCTCGAAGCGAGGCTTGTGACGCGATTAGATTCAGCCGTCAACCGATTTCCTCGACATCGGACGTGGTTTTGGAGTTGGTCGTTTCTATTTTAATGTGAGTTCGTGACATTCCAGGATCCATAATGAGTATGAAATAGAACATAAACCGTCTCAGTCTCCATGGGTGTGTGGGGCGCAATGTCAACGTGAGCCATGTGCTTGATCGACCAAGTTTTTGATGCTGTGATTACAGGGCCCTTGTACCTTTTTTCTGGATCAGGTAAGAAAGATAGCTGTGGTTCCGTTCCGTTGCGTAGCAAGGCACGAACGTTCAACACTAAACTTGGTCCGAGCGCATCCTCACTTCCCTCTGCGCAACGCCCTCCGCTCGTGGCCACAGTGTGTCTCCCAGAGCTGAGCTGAGCTCTGTTCGTTCGCCATCCCGCCGCACCACGAGTCGACGACACCTATCATCTCCGCCACCTCGGGACCTGGAGAATCTTAGCCTTCCTCCCTCGCGGCTCACCAAAGCTCTAGGACTGTCTAAAGCGTTCGACAGCCCTCCGTTTTCGTTCATTTGCGTCCGATTCGTCTCATTCCGATTGCAAACGGACGAGCCATCGAGTTTGTTACTGCCCATGTCACAGTAGTCACACCATGAGATAGCGATCCCATGCTCTTCTTCCCTCACCCTGACTAGTAGGTCTTCCGGTTTCTTGACCGAATGCTTGGGTTAGCACACCGGGGACAATGAAGCTGCGAACCTTTGCGACAGGATCGCGCGCCTCTGAACCGATTTGCTTCAGTGACCATTCTCTTCCTTGCTGATGTGTTCCGACCGGCAGTCAATCAGACAGCGGTCATCAGATGGGACTATGGTAATGTACAACTCGGCACCTACGAAGATACGATCGAGGAATCACATTCGCTACTGGACCCAGAATGGGCCTGATGCAACGATATGGCTGTTTCGTAAGAGATACCGATTGTTATCGATTATCGGTCACAGATTCACACAACATCATCGTAAATGGGTCGATATATGGAGCATCGTCCCAACGGCCTCCAAGGAACCGAACGCGAGCATGTACACGGGCCACACATCGTTCAACGGATATATGTACCACACCTCCGTCGACTATGTCTCTGTGTTGCTGCAGAATACTGGCATTGGGATCATAACGAAACTGTCGGTGTCAACGGAACGAAAGCCACCGATGGGCTCGTTGCTGTCATGATGCAGATAACGAGTCAGTCATCGACAACAATTAGCAGGTACGTCAGTTTCCATCTCAGTTTAGAGGGGACATATCAGGAATGTGGACGCCACCAGGACGTGTCGTTTCATTTCTATTTCTGTGTTGTCATCTGACGCGACTGCAACTCACTTCAAAGTTTGTGGGACGTCACATAAACCGTTGACACTATATTGGATGTCCCTCGTGCTTGTGTGCTCGATGATCGTTTCGTCACTATAGACTCGCCACACACATGTGGTTCTATACATGTGTATTGACGAACTACGTAGGTACAGATGTGTGGTAGGTGAGGCATTGAACGAGGTGGGCGAAAAACCGGAGGTTTTTCCGGCCCAAGCTGGACTCGAACTATCGGGCAAAGCGAGCTGTGACACGTGTCGAGCCAACAGCGTCGGACAAATTGCTATCGAGCTAGCGTAAGTTGTTCGCAGTATGTGACGGGAGTGGCGGGAGGGTGCAGACGAATGACTATGTTACGCTGCGAGACAGTGCGGTGGTGAGCTTGGACGGCGATCGGGAAGTGCCAGTGGACGGGAGAAAAGGCACGCATAGATTAAATCTTTTGACAGACTTGTGCGTCGCCGCGGCCTCGCTTAGGCTGCCAATCGCCACCTCATGCACATGCCTGGACACATCCAGAAGTCGATATATCCGTGGCTGGAACTGTTCGGATACGAACCTTGACTGGTCCAAGCCCTTTCTGAAACCGAATCTCTACCTCTTCCGTACCGAGTCAACCCACCACCCCTCTCCTTGCTGACCCCCGTTTACGACGCGTGGTCGATTGATCCATAGAACTCAACAAACTGGGTTACATTTTCTTTTATTCCTACCCTACTAACCATTCTTCCCTTGTTACCCCCGTTGACTGCATTGATTCTATTGATGATACAAGGACAACCAACTGACTTAGAGTTTCTGGTCCAGACATTCCACTGTATTTAGATTGTTTATGCACCATCACGGATCAGAAATAAGGTTCAATTTCACGTAGCGAGACTCTGTCCGGACCCGATGGGCAACCAAGCGCGCATAACACAAAACCATTCTCTCTCGGAACGACACAGGATATATCACACATATTGTACCATTGAAAAAACAGCATCTTGAGACTTCCAGACGTCTTCTGATCAATACTCCATTTACAATCAACTCAATACGAGGATGTTACGCAGATGGCACGCTAGTGGGTCTACAAGGAAAGCATTGTCAGCAAGCGCTCGGAAACTGGTTGAGATAACAGAAACACGAGTACATACTTGCTAGCGATGCGGGCATCATAGTTTTGGCTTTCACTGTAGAGCGATGTCGATTAGTACACTTATTGGATGTTCACAAAAGGGGGACACACGGGCCGATAGGCGTAACGCCAGTCTCGTCTCTCTTTCTATAAACAGGGTCGGTAAGCGTTCGCGAAGCTGGTTGAGATAACAGAAGAGACATACTTGACAGTGAGGTTGGGAGTGAGGTTTTGACTGCAGAGCGATGTCGATTAATACCCTTTATCGAATGTTTACAAAAGGGCATACATCTCGTTATTCCCAGTGCCTCTCTCAATGCGAGCGTTGGCGGCGTGCTTGTTTCTGGCGTCGATACCCATCGCAACACGAGGGTTGTTGTTGGGCTGAGGCAAATTTGGTAACGCAGAGACGAATGCAATGCAGAGGAGGAGCGCGCTGAACCTGCACGTAATCAATGCGACAATGATGGGCGGGACGCAAGGAACATACCAAAGCTTGGCGAACATATCGGGCGATGAATGCGAGATGAATAGATCGTAGAAGTGAGAGATCGAACGAGTGAGGAGTGAGTTATCTCAAGGGCGAGTGTGGAACCTAGCTGGCTTTATATCTGAGAGATTGTTCCGGCGATGACAAAAATGACATTATTTTGTTCCACCTTCTGACATGTGTAGAGCATATCAAACACGGCACATCATGCTTGGCCACGGGACTAGACTCGGGTTCCTCGTCATTGACATCGGATGCGGCTCCGAAATTAATTTTGGTGGTCAGGTTTGATAAGATGAAGTTCGCTTACAAGTTCAGCAGCTCCGTTTTGAGCCCATTTGAGTCTGTTTCGCTTCATTTTGAATTCCCACCGTTTGGAAACGGAGGGGCCAGCGAGCGGTGTCCTGTCACTGCCCATATCACACTAGTCACACGAAGGTCAACATCAGATTCAGCACATAGCATACGAAGTCTGTCAAGACATCAGGAAGTGAAGTGTTCCGTCGAGCCGGGACCCTAGACCATTCAAAGTGTGACACCTGTTTTCGAACGAAATAGGCTGCCGAACGCGCTCGACGACGGTCCGTTTCCAAACGGTAAGAATCCAAAAACGAAACAAACCGGATGCACGCGGGGGCCTTCGAGTCTTGGCCCGCAACAATTGGCCACGATGGATGTACCCAGCGTTATATTTTCGTCGTTGATCACCTGTCCCTGCAAAAGATTGTAGGACATCCGCGCTCAAGACGATCATGATGTCACTGACATAAACCCACATCGCAGACTTGTCTTTTTGGTGCTCCGCATCAAAATGTCACTCGCTGATAGCACCACCGTTCTCATTATAGGGGCAGGTCCAACGGGCCTCGCCGCCGCCTTGTCTCTCCTCCACCATGGCTTTCACGACTTTGTCATCGTGGACGCGGTGCAACATGGCGAGAACACCTCTCGTGCTATTGTCGTGCATGCTGCCACGCTCGAGGTAGGCGTGTTTCCTCCCTCTTTCGCTCTTTTGTCTTAGTGCTTCGTAGGCCCTGGACACGATTGGCTGTGGAGACGACATCGTATCGCAGGGAACGAGGACGAAGGGTCTCGAACTCGGCACGCGCTCGGGTGTCCTGATTAGTCCTGATCCTACGTATCTCGAACGATACACGCGCCGCCCGTACACCGTTGTCATTCCTCAAATCCTGACCGAACACGTCCTCGGGACAAAGCTGGCTAGCCTCGGCGTGTCTGTCCATCGACCCCTAAAGGCGGTCGGACTAACGCGTAACACGGAGAACGCGCAGCTGACCGACGTTGCGTTCGAAGACGGAAGCGTGATGACCGCGAAATATGTCATCGGTGCGGATGGCGCACGTTCCGTCGTAAGTGCTCGTTTAAATATTTTTTTGATTGGCAAATCGTTCACGTTTGTGCTCAGGTCCGTACGACCGCTGGTATTAGTTTCAGTGACCCGACGAGTAAAAGGACGGAAAATGAGACCGACCTCGCGCAGATGGTCCTCACGGACGTCACTTTTGATGCTCCGGAAGAGGACATTCCGTTCACAGGCACTTTGTCCTCGAGCAATTTCTTCCTTTGTGCCCCCTTGCCTTCCACCTTTAACGAATACCTCGTCGCCAACGGTCACCCCTCTCTAACTGGCAAAGTCTACCGCATTGGTTTCGGTATCCCCTTAGGCGGAGAAATTCCAGACTCACCCTCAGAGGAATATCTGCAAAACCTTGTCGATCGGTTTGGGCCATATAGTTTATCATCCGATTCTTCCGTCAACCCCAAGTCCAAGTCCATACGTATCAAGGACGTTATCTGGGCGACCCGTTTCCGCAACCACGCCGCAATCGCCGATACTCCATTTACTCGGCTTGGTTCTTCGGGGTCATCAGAAGCAGGAGAACCAGAGGGTGGGATTATCCTTCTCGTAGGCGACGCGGCACACATTCATTCCCCTGTTGGTGGACAGGGCATGAATCTCGGGCTGCGCGACGCGGTCTTCTTAGGCGAAGCGCTGACGAAGCACATCCACGCTACCGAGACTATACCCCTCTCGGAAGCGGACGTGATCCTTCGCGATTTCGCGGCGGTGCGACATGCACGTGCTCTCAAAGTGATTGGGCTCACCAAAGGGCTGTTGTCGATCATGGGTTCAAAGCCTGGGGAGTGGGCGTGTTGGTGGTTGCCAATCGGCAAGGCGACGGTTTGGAATTGGGTGTTGTGGGTGGCGGGGATGTTGCCCTTTATGCGGCAAAAGATGGCTTGGGAGTTGAGTGGGTTGAGTCGGAAGTGATTTTTTGGCGCTGGCTTTTTTTTATAAATCACTTTTACGGGTCTGTTTAACGAGTCATGATTCAACTTATGCGTACCTGTACTGTTGACTCTGGTTGTATTACGATACGCACGAATTTTCCTATTTCTTGTTGAGCTCATATGATGCAAGGTGTATTTGACATGGTGAACTAATGGTGAAAACGACCAAAAAGGAAGGTGGAACGATTGAATGGCACACCTTGAGGTGCAAAAAACGGCCTAACTTGAACATGGGCCCGGGAGTACAGTGGTCGGGACACGGTTTGTTCAACTTCAATTGAGCACGACCCCCCGACTCGAACTCTTCTTCCAATAAGTGGCTTCTCCTTACCACCCTCCAGCGAATCACTCACCGCCGAGGGCCGGATCTCCATTTCTGGAAGAGTATTACACCGCGTCGGACGTGGTGTACCGCTTGCAAGATGGCAAAATCCCTCATTCACCTCCCAAGGAATATGTACCTCCATAAGTCTCTCGTTGATCGTATTGCATCGCATCGAATTCCGCCGTGAACCCCAACTCGACCGACGTGTATCAAAGATATTGTACGTGTGACGTGTCTGGTCCTCCCGTTTTCCGTCATCATGCCTCCATCCCTTATGTATCCTGCTTTCGCCCGTCTTGGCCCACGCGGAGAGCTAGGAGAAGGCGGTATACTCCTTCGACTCTGGTCACAAGTTGCGCTATAATACGACATCGATCATAATCGATCTTACGGTGGAAGCTCGTACCGCAGTGATTGACGTGTGTCAACCAACGGAATACGTTACGGCCTGCTTGGAATACGCACGTACTCTGACGCGCTCGTTGTTCTACCGAAAAGGGGGACCTTGATGAGCTCCATGTTTGCCATCAGGTGGATTTAAAGTTGTCATAGGAGAATGTCCACCTTGGTCAGCGCCGACTCAGCTATGGTGATGCACGAGAAATCGTAGGCGTAGTCGGGGTACCACTCGTACCAAGCTGTTCAGTGAACGGATGGTGAAATCTAATTCGGACGGCGAGTTCGACATCTCTCACCATCGTACGTGACCGCTCCGTTAGAGATCGTGAAACAGATACCAGCCTGGAACATAGCGTTGGGGCAAGTGAAACTGTCGATACCAACCCAAACAAGGCAGCGCCAGTATCGCCCGAAGCGGTGGGGTGGAGACAGTGAAGGTACCGGTGACAGTGGTGAAAGTTCCCTGTTTGCAAAAGAAAAGAAAAAAAGAGAGATCGAACATGATTGTGGACCATGGGGATAATACGAACGGCATGCTCAGTCAAGACAGCACCAGCCCAGTTGGCTGTACTCTATGTTGGAGACAGCGTTAGCAGGAGACGCGACACGGTTGATGGGTTCTGACTGGCGCTTCTCGCGACGGCCGCCCCTAGCCGAGAGGAAGGAATAGCCAGAGCTGCCGAAGCAAGCAAAAGGTTGCTGAGAAGGGCAAACTTGAAGACCATGGTGAGAATGATGGATGCTGTGAATCGTCGATAAAACGGGAGCCTGGGATAGAGAGAGAGCATCCTGCAACCTTTTTTTATGCGTTCAGTACATGTCCTGATGTTCTCATGAAAGGAAATTGATTGGCGTCTTCTCCCCAGGGAATCAGATGGTTTCATGAATACTAACCGGTTCCGTTCCTTGCCCTGTCCACCTGTGACCCATAAAACGTGTTCGTGATGTCTACCATATGCCTCCATCTTCGCTATAGATTGGATTCTGGCCATTATGGAAAAATTGAAAGCTAAGGCATCATGGATCTGAACAAACGGTAAGGGGTAGCCAATCGGGATGAAGAGGTACTTTGTTTCAAATCAATTGACTTGACGCAAAAGGGGACCAGACAACTTGGTCGCAAAAACCTCACCTTCTATCAGCATTCCCCCAACGCGTGGGGGAAAATGCGATCAGCGACCAAGCGAGCACACAGTGATTGCCGTATAGCATCATAAAAGTGCAGCTCAGGGCATGTAGTGCGATGTATTCTTGATGGGTTGATGTGCTATCTGATGTCAATATCAGTGGGCCAGCAGCGCCAAACTGTGAGCACATACATAGAATTGCTGTGGCCCAATGGTGAGTCTACTCACATGGGCACGTCATGGATCACACGAGCACAAGCCTTAAGTTAGAAAGCTTGTTAAATATACACACTGGCATGCGTGATATGGCGAGGGACTTTGAATTGTCTGTGTCGATGTAAGTGGGTCGTGTGCTGTATTTGATACCGCCAATTGAAGCATCAAGCCCGGTCTTCTGGCACATTGTATGAGTATTCAAAGCTTGACGACTGGATTCAACGGTCAACTGAAGCGAAATTGAAGCACTCCCTTGATATTCTGGTGTCTTGCCAGTGGCAGTCTCGAGCGGTGTCGAGATTTTCAGCTCTACTTCCCGTGTTCACCCGAATTTCCTATGACGGCTCGAGACTACTGAGGTGACGTCTGCTCTGAAGGAGGAATCGGCATACTCACGGCAGCTCAGAGAGAATTTCAAACTCAGCTTCGGCACTGGTCGGCAGGTGACACTGGGGCTGCGATCTCGCTCATTTTTGCTTTAATTGAGCTCGTTCAAAAATAATACTTGTGTGTGGACAATGAAAGGGTTGAGTAGAATTCTCAATGTTGTGAAACTGACGAACGTGTTGGAGGAGATAGTTTGCGATCAGCGTCGGACTTGAACGTTTGAACAGGTTGTCATCATGATTTCTCATCGCCCGCTTTCCTCTTCACTTGGTATCGGATCATGACAATGAGCGGCCATACATAAAACCACAGTTGTCCTGTCAATGGTCCTCCGCAACACAAGAAATGTCTCTTCCTGATAGCACCACCGTTCTCATTGTAGGAGCAGGTCCCACGGGCCTCGCTGCTGCTTTATCTCTCCACCACCATGGCTTTCGTGACTTCGTTATCGTGGACGCCGTGCAGCACGGCGAGAACACCTCTCGCGCTCTCGTCATTCATCCTGCCACTCTCGAGGTAGGTGCCTCCTCATGTCTCTCTTCGTGTCTCAATGCTTCGTAGACCTTGGACACGATCGGGTGTGGAGACGACATCGTGTCACAGGGAATAAAGTCGCAGAAGGCCCAGGTCGGGACGCGCTCAGGTGTCCTGGCTCGTGCTGATCTCGCGTATCTCAAACGATACACGCGCCACCCGTACGCTCTTATCATTCCCCAGAACCTGACTGAACATGTCCTGGGGACAAAGCTGGCTAGCCTCGGCGTGTCTGTCCATCGACCTCTAAGAGTGGTCGGAATGAAGCGCAACATGGAGAATACGCAGCTGACCGACGTTGCATTCGAAGATGGAAGAGTGATTACCGCGAAATATGTCGTCGGTGCGGATGGCGCACGCTCAGTGGTAAGTTTTTGTTTAAAATATTTGATGTCAAGTCGTTCACATCTGTGCTCAGGTCCGCACGACTGCTGAGATCGGTTTCACTGACCCAATGCGTCCAAATGCGGAGAGTCTGTCCAACCTCGCACAGATGGTCCTCGCAGACGTCACTTTTGATGCTCCGAAAGAGGACATTCCGTTCACAGGCACCTTGTCCAACAGTTTCTTCCTTTGTGCTCCCATGCCTTCCACCTTCAACGAATACCTCATTGCCAACGGTCACCCCTCTCTTACTGGTCAGCTCTACCGCATCGGTTCCGGTGTCCCCTTGGAAGACGGAGAAATTCCCCATTCACCATCAAAGGAGTATCTGCAAAACCTTGTCGATCGGTTTGGGCCGTATAGTTTATCATCCGATCCTTCCGTCAACCCCAAATCCAAGTCCATACGTATCAAGGACGTTATCTGGGCGACCCGTTTTCGCAACCACGCCGCAATCGCCGAAACTTTCTTCACTCGGCTTGGTTCATCGGGGTCGTCAGAAGCAGGAGAACCAGAGGGTGGGATTATCCTTCTCGTAGGCGACGCGGCACACATTCATTCCCCTGCTGGTGGACAGGGCATGAATCTCGGGTTGCGTGATGCGGTCTTCTTAGGCGAAGCGCTGACGAAGCACATCCACGCTACTGAGACCAAGCCCCTCTCGGAAGCAGACGTGATCCTTCGCGATTTTGCGGCAGTGCGACATGCACGTGCGCTCGAAGTGATTGGGCTCACCAAAGGGCTGTTGTCGATCATGGGTTCGAAACCTGGGGAATGGATGTATTGGTGGCTGCCGATCAGTGCAGCGACGGTTCGGAATTGGGCGTTGTGGATAGCGGGAATGTTGCCGTTTATGCAGCGAAAGATGGGTTGGGAGCTGAGTGGGTTGGGTCGGAGGTGATTTTCCGCTGACTTATTTAGCTTTTGGGAGGTGTCTGTATGTACAGCTATACGATTCTGATTCATGCATACCTGTTTTCTACGGTCTACAGCAGACCTTCCCTGGCATAATGCGCAAGCTAGTAATTAAATGGATATCAGTTCGTATTGCATAACGTCAGGGAGCTACACTTGAGCGCTTGAGCCCTCTGCAAGCCAAAATGCACTCTAGTAATGCATAAATCCCATAGTGCATCAACTTTAATTGCTCCCGATACATTGCATCGTAGAAACGTCTACTGTATCCCAGCTTCGGCCGACTGATGCGCCTGAAAATAACGAGTACTGGTTCGTACAAAGCGAAGACAAGTCCAACAAAAAACTGATATGGGAACTTCAGTAGCTGAGACCAAAGAAAGGTCCAAATCTCTTGGCTGTACTTGACTTGGTGCACATTATACGTATATCTAGGGTGCATAGCGAGAGTCGCACGCGCTAGCAGCACACTCGCGTAGCGCAGTGTTTATCCTCTAATGCAGGTTGTACCCAACTAAATGCCTTCGGCCTATTATTTCGCCAACCTGTTCGCGTACCCAGTGAGTACCACAGCACCAAGAGGACAGAAAAAGAAAGGGAGAACACCAGGAAAATGAAAATGAAAAAAGGGCTCACCTTGAAAATCGTGTATGCTTCCACGGCATACACTGCGACGCGGGCCCACTGGCCGGTGGTGAGTAAGTCGCGCCAGTACTGCGGGTTCTTTGTACGACCCCAGAGGACAGAGTATGCATCCGTGATGGTAGCGAAGGAAGTCGGAGGCTGCAACCGCTCAGCAATGTAGATTTGCTTCAACAGCTCACGGGCGACTTCCGCGTTGTAGATGAGGGGCTGGCGATATGCTATGCGAGCCAAAAGCAAGTCAAGGACGGACAATGAAAACGTGGTGGGGCCATGGAGAGAAAGGCCAAAATAGTACTGTCTGGTCAGCCCCAGTGAAGTGAGATGACAAAATAAAGTAGTACGCACACCCAAGCAACCCCGCAGCCCTTTCACCAAGAGGACCGAGCATCCGACCAGCGCTCGCCAACAGCCGCTGTGCAGCACCAAGGGCATCCTGCACCTGCTTCGAGTTGGTTACGCCTTGGGAAGTTTGGGTGGTACTTGTGAACCGGCGCGCGGCGAATGACGGAGAAGCACGGCGTGAAACCGCTTGGCGGAATAAGGAGGTAGAGAACGTCGACCTCATGGTGCTCGTGGGGTGTACTTTGAACTGCGTTTTCGGTGTTGTTCGTTCTCCGTCGAACGTGCTCGGTGGTGTGGTTGACAGGAAACAAAGATGGTGGGAAATTTAACTTATTTGGTTCTGCAATAATATTTAATTATATATATAAGGGTGGTTAAAATTGAAAACCGCAGCTGTTTTCAAAGGCGTCGTTTTGACCGTCGTTTTGGAAGTAGTTTTCGATCAAGACAAAGCCATGAAAACAGTTTTGAGACATACCTCGCTTTCATTGCGTGGTTTTGGGCGATTCCAACTGTGTGGTTCCCGAGACTGCAAGTCGGAGTTTCAAATGGGGTTAGATATCTTAAGCCACCTACTCAACCTGAACCGCACATCGTCCAGAACAACAAGGACAACCACCAGGCGACGTGCACGAAATTCGGACGTGGCTGCCGATGGGCTGCCGCCCCCAACTTTAGAAATCAGTTTTGAAGGCTCGGACAGTCGTCGAAGCTACTTGGAGAACGACGGTCAAAACACTGACGAACAGCTGCGGTTCCCGACCTTGAACTATAAAACTCATGTCCGTACAAGTCGTTCTTTCTCTGTTCACGTTTTCGGGGACTCGATAAGTACTTACCGCACGGATTGATCGTCATTGGATGCCAAGACTCCCAAGAAAAACACTACGGTTTTGTTCAGCCGTCTCAACAATCGAACAATGATCCTACATGCCCGAGGTATCGAGCTCAAGTGCTATATTTGACCGATATGAACCAATGGTGGCGTGTTCAAGTTCGATCAGCGGAGAGTGCTGCAAAGAGCCGCTGATTCACGTTCATTCCATTTGCACGACCAGTCCCGGCTCGTATACAAAAACAGGTACCTTTATCGATGTTGCATCCGAGTCATCATCTCTAGTGATTGGCCCCAAGTAGAGTACATCAAATTATATACGGTAGGTGTTCCGTATTGGCGTGAAACAAAATCCCCAGCACCACTCAGCTGCTACCCAGGTGGCTCCGACCTCAGGCAACGTATGGTCGCACACGCAAAGGTAACTTGCATCCCATCTCACCCGCAAGCTTTGGTCGTGGAAGCACACCTCTTCCGATTTCAATCTTGGAATCGACGCCATCACGCAGCTCAAAGATAAAGTTTTTCACAAGCACGGTCAAGACCGCCTACCAAAAAGAAAAAAAACGCGCGGTAAATGGAGGGCCACACACATTTCACCTACACACCTTGAACTCCGTTACTGCGAAATTCTTGCCCAAACACGTC
>JBBPRH010000179.1:0-42662 GCA_038092915.1 Boletus pseudopeckii
ACTTTATCTCCATAACATTTGGAAGAATCACAGGCTTGTAGCATTGTGTCAGATAGAGGACCACAGTATGCATCTCAAGTCATGAGAGATCTATGCAAAAGACTAGGCATACAACTGAAACTCTCAATCCCCTTCCATCCACAAACTGATGGACAGACAGAAAGGATGAATAGAGATCTTCAACAATATCTCAGACTCTTCACTACTGAAAAGCAAGAAGATTGGGTTGAATGGTTATCTCTAGCACAATTCTCTTATAATGCCAAGAAGCAGGCTTCTACACAGAAATCATCCTTTGAAGTGACACAATCATATGTTCCTCATATGGGCTTTGAACAGAAAGCTACCAAACCTCCTGTTGCAGAAGAATTTGCAACTACTATGCAGGATACTCTAGTCCAAACAAAAGCTAATCTTGAGAAAGCACAACATCGGATGAAAGCCCAAGCAAATAAACATAGATCTGAAGCTCCTAAATATAAGATTGGCAATAAGGTCTGGCTTTCAACCGAAAATCTAAAGTTAACCCATGCATCTAAGAAGCTTACAGAATGATGGTTAGGACCATATGAAATCACTAAACTTATAGGAGATAATGCACTGGAACTGTGATTACCATGTTTGATGCACATACATCCAGTTGTAAACATATCTCGTGTTTGTCCCTACAAAGATTGACTAGAAGGACAAACAACCTTCTGTCCTGGCCCAGTGAATGTCACTGAAGATTGAGAAATTGAATATGAGGTTGACTTCATTGTCGATACCCAATTCAAAAGAAATCGCCTTGAATATCTTGTACATTGGAAAGGCTACACAAATGAAGATTGTACATGGGAATCCTTGAGTAACCTAGACGGTGCTCAAATAGCTATCCAAGAGTTTCATAAGAAAAATCCTAGTGCTCCTGGTCATATTCGCCTTACACAATCAGATTTCTTCTCGAGCTTTACAAACTATGGTTTCCCTTCACAAGAAACCCCTTTGCCAAAGCTACCTTTCAATCACCTGGAAGTCAATTCATAGAGAGAGGATAGTGTTATATACCATATTATTTTTCCCTTTATTTCTACAATGACTTTCACATTTAGCCCCTATGTATAGCCCCTATAACCCAATCCTTCTAAATACTCAAGTCTATTCATAGATCTAGACCTCCAGACCTCATGGCATCCTCATGGCATTATCTATGACTCATCCAAGGTCTAGATTGCCTCATGTCTGCCTGCAGGATCACATTAGTCTAGATCACCTCATGCTCACCTCATGCCCCTATCTATAACTCACTCACCTCATGTACTCCTTATGCTATGCTTCCCTTTCATTCCATGGCTGTACTAATACACATGTTAGCCTCATGTATGCCTCACCTACCAAGCATGTAGCATAGCATATCATTAGATCTAGTGTATACAAATGTAAACCCCTAGACAGTATATAAAGACCCAAGAGCTGCCAGAGGACCTCAGTCTTGTCCTCTTGGTCTTTTCCATTCCTCACAGTGACTAAGAGCTACATTCTCATCTCTATTGTCACTACTTGATTGTACTAAGTCCTTCCGGTAAGGCTTGGTTGTTTCACAGACCTGCCCCAGGATCATCCATACCATTTGGGCCTTCTGCAAGCAGGCTGGTGGTATGCAATAGGAAGTGGTCACTACATTATGTGCTTATTCAGCCTTCATTCTTTTGAAGAATGATGATCAAAGCATATGTATCATAGAAGTGTTTCATGCTGATATGCTTCATGTCCAGCAGATTCCAAAAGTAAGTGTACAGTCTGATTCTACTTGGCTGCAAGAAAATAAATGCTCAGACAGGATCCCTTTGTCTTCTTGGAGAGTACAAACAAGCCCTTTGTTGTCTATTTCCCAGATGGCAAGGCCTACTGGGCATCTCATAGACAGGCAGAGATGCCTGACACATCCATGCACTTCTCAAAGCTCACTGATGATGTGGTTCAAACAGCCTGGATGAAGTTTTATGTTCCTTTTGAATTTCCCCCATCATGGACAACTTCATCTCCATCCATGTTGAGGATGTCAAGGATGATGGTCTTTTGATTAAGGCTGAACCAGTCAACTCAGTTCTTGATTGGACACTTTCCCATGATTGTGTGCCAATGCCATACTCTAAATCCTCATGAAACTGTCTTCCATTCTCCAGGCCATCTGAGAAGTGTCACCATGATGGCAAGGGTATCGAGACTAAAGGTGGTGAAAGACCACACAAACACTGTTCCAAGTAGCTACAGACAAAGGATATATATAGTTGCCTAAAACTTTATGTTGTGCTCAATGTAATACTCCATCAATCATGACATATGACCTTTGTCTGTGCCAGTGTCTTGCTGTGCACATGCATGCTTCAGCATTGCACTACAGTAATGATAATATTGTATCAGGCCATCACAGGCCAGTAGACTTGGGTGGAGATCACTTATCTAATTATCCAGGCTCTTCTTTGGGAAAAATCTCTGTCCACAGTAATTAGTGAAGCCCCACTTTTGAAAACAGATGTACAAACTCTTTGCTGGCTGATAGCCAGCATTATGAGTTGCCAATTCATGCTAGAAATGGCAAGCTGAATCTGATGTCAGTCGTTGGCCATACAGAGAGTTTCTCCTTTGCCAACTTCTCAAATTCTTTTCACCACTTTGGTGGAACCAAAGCACCTTAGTATGGCCCTGAGTGAGTGGTGCATGCATTTGACATCTTGCAGTATCTTCAAAAGAGTTCGGGCAGCTTCATGCCCTATGGAGCACCAGAAGTTAATGACCACACCACCATTTGCCCTCATTCAAAGTGCTAGTTGTTGACAATAAGCCAATGGTAAGCAAATAAATGTCATTCAAACTTGTTTGATCACCCAAAAGATGACAGGAGTTATGCTGTGGGGCTGCCAGAGTGAGGAGGCTTAGAGACAACCTTAAATCAGATGGAACAGGAACTATCTTTTGAGGTACCCTGCATTGTTGATGCTACAGAGATTTGGCTTGAGCACCAGATCACAGCTCCTCGCTGAATATATTCGGCAATTCAGATCAGAACTGGAAGACTAGCAAAGCAGGTCATCCCATCAGATCATGCCAACACCTGTGTACCTATCATGAGGCAGATGGGGCCACTGTTGCAAGCGCGATTGATGAAGCCCTCACTACAAAGGCAGAATGAAAACCCTTACCATGGAACGATAGGGTTGTCATCTTCCTCCACACAGTGGAGCTTGTTAGTAGTAAGTATCACTACAAGCTCATGGCAGCCACCATGCTTAGTCAAGGTAAGAACACTTGGCAAGCTGATATTGATGCTGTCACTGAGATGCGTCAGAAGTCAGGATGTCATCATGAGAACTGCTGGCTCTAATTTGTATAATAGCTATACAATTTCTTCCACTTCAGTATGAAGTATGTGGAAGAGCTTTATGCTCAACAGCCACCCAAAAATATACAGGGATCTTATAAGTGAGTGGGTCTGGTATGTATCACCCGGTCCTCATCTAATGTGCTTATATGTAGTTGTGTTGAGTATCGAGTGCTTGAAGGTTTTGTGCTAGCTGTCTCTCCATTTAACTTTATTGTCATTGGAGAAACCTTCCCGGAGGTGTGTTTTTATCTGGCATTCATGGTGGTCCCAATTTGAACTTGGTTTTACCTAGCTCCCACATTGATCAGGGATGTTGTGGTTTGGAAGCCTATTCAAATCACCTCATTTATATTCTCATGAAGGCTGATGTCCCTCTTGATGTCATCCAATTTGTGCCTGGGCCGCCACCCTTGGTCATGGTACAAGGCATTGGGCATCCTAATCTTATGGCATTGTATTTCACTGGAAGCACCTTTGTATTCAAGAAGCTCTGGAAGTTGCCACAAATCTCAATAAATACAGAAGCTACCTCGGTGAAACCAGTAGAAAGTTTCGAAGTACAAGGACCTCAAATGGGGTGTGCAAGGCAATGTGAGGAGTGAACACTAGCGTAAGACTCACTAGCTGAATGTTCTTGTCATTAACACAGAAGTCTTGAGTGTGAACAGGTGCAAAAGGATGTAAGAATCTCTGTTAAGATATAAAGGATGTAAGACCCCTGGTATATATAGTAAGAGGACTGTTTGTTCATATGTACTATATTTCCTATATAAGGGTAGTCCATGGAATGTAATGGAATGTCATAGAATGATCAATAAGCTGATCAATAAGCAGGATAAGCAAATATGAGTAATCTGCAGTAATAATCAATCAGCTATCCAATAGCATATCATGCTCTATCATAAGATGATCAATCATATCAAATATGAGTAAGATGAATAGTGTCATCACCATCACATGTGTCTCAGTATCACATGTCAGTTAAGTCATGTGACCTGGTCTAGACCATGATGTCATAGATCATGTGATGTGATCTAGAATCATGGTTATGAATAATGAAGTTTGAAGATGAATACCATGATTCTCAACAGAAAGAACTTCCATATCATTTACAAATCCATAGAAATCTGTAATACAGTGCTCCAGAGTCTCAAAGGAGGTTTCAAATACCAAGGTAAACCACATGTTCATCTTGGTTTCAGGCAAAAAAAACTTAATCATACAGTATTACAGGACAAAAGTGCTCTGTGCTTTCTAGGTTGTAAGTTTCTTCTTCAGTCTGGAATGGTGATTCAAAGACCAGTTCTTGGGCTGAGATTGCAAATATCATCAATGTTTGGGTTGTCCAAGACTTTGCTCATTTCATGGGTCCTATCCTGTGATGTTTCCTTTCATTGAAATAGTTTGTTGTAATGCTTCTTGAGCCTCCAATATACTGTACCTTCTCGTAACCTCATACAGTACACCTGGCCATGGTGACCTGGGAGCCTCTAGTGACTACTAGTAGGTGGTAGCTACTCCACTATTGGTAATAGTATCAGTAGCTACCTGAGTGACTACATGGTGGCTACCC
Source organism: Boletus pseudopeckii (assembly GCA_038092915.1). Lineage (NCBI taxonomy): Eukaryota > Fungi > Basidiomycota > Agaricomycetes > Boletales > Boletaceae > Boletus > Boletus pseudopeckii. The sequence goes on from JBBPRH010000179.1 coordinate 4,938, forward strand.
CATAAATGGCAATACTTGGTAGCTGTGTGGTAGCTGCCTGATCTATCTGTAGCTTCTGTCTATGTGATGTGATTTTAAGCTTGTGGACAATTATATTATTGGAATTCAACAATCAGCTGGATTCAAATTTGATTTTTCAGCAAGTAGCTAATTTGTAATGTTTCTTTAGATTGGACAATTGGACAAATCAGCTAATTGTCCAATGTGTAAATTGACATTGTTCCAGCTTTCATAAATTAGGAACATTAAATTAAATATTTTAAATGTTATATGTATGTTTTCAATGAGATTAGAATAGCAAAATGAAAAAAATGTATTATCATGCAATATTTACAATGTTTTAAATATGTATTTTAGTGGAAAACAAGGGCATGGAAATTTTCACATGTTTTCAATAGATTTTCCCAACTGGACCTTTGTTTGAAGATAGTACATGTTCAAAGCAAAATTTCATAATGTTCTATATTGGGGCATTTGGTAATGCCTCTGGTGTATATCACTTACTAGTTTGCCTGTCCTAAGTATTCCTCATCCTCATCAAATTCAACAGCCAAGCTACTCCATTCCATAGCCTACTATGTACAGTATTGCATATCACACAACTTCAGCTGTGTATTATATTTAGTATATCACTTACTAGTTTGCCTGTCCTAAATGCCTCCCCATCCTCATCAAATTCAACAGTCAAGCTATCCCATTTCATAGCATATGCTTTGAGAACAAAACCTTATTTCTCAATAACTTCTGCTATCTTGTAAGTAATCCCAATCTCATTAAGTTCAATAGTCAAGCTATTTCATTTCATAGCATACTGTATGCTTTGCAAAGGATAGAAATTTATTCCTTAGTAACTTTTACTGCCCTTATTTTCTCTATTGTGAAGGACAATCACCAGACCTCTACTGAGTCCTATAAAAGGCTTTTTATCTTGATTTCAAATGAATACAGTAATTGACCTCTTTATTAGTACAAGAAATTCCTTCATGTTCTAGATGATTAAATAGCATATATTACATTTGCAATAAAGCACAGCAGGACCCCTAACACTCTGTCTATATGGAAAATTCCATTTTCCCTTTGGGCACTGGAAATTTCCTTTGGAAACTGCTCTGGGAAAACCAACCTGTTTTCTGATAAAGGCCCTTAATCATTTATGTTGCCCATATTGTTGGGAATTCCCTAACTCTAGGCACCTCATAGGTCCAACCCTCTAGTGGTAGAGATGGACCTATAAGGTACCCCTGGGAGGATGACTGAAGTGACTGTGCACACATTCAATAATATACAGATGTTGATAACAAATGGTCTTGTTCTGATGGAAGATAGCATGGACAAAATTCCAGAGAAACTTTCTGCACAGTGAGCACACATCCTGAGACTCTGCTGACCAGCTTAATAGGTTTCTCAGTGAACAAAGGGAGTATCAAGTATTCAAGGAGCTCTTGAGGACAGCTCCAGGTCTTGAGACTCATCTCATGGAGAGTTCTAAGACAGACATTATCAACATTGCTGATTTAGTGAGTAATCTGTGTCACATGAATTCATGGTGAAGTAACAGTTTCCAGATCCAAAAAGGTGCCAATGGGGCCAGGGCCAATGACACAAAGGGGATGAAGAGCACTATTATTGACTGGATCATCCCCAAAGAGCAAAGTCTTACATAATCCTCACATTTCCCAAAATATGAAGGTGGGGAGGGGGTTCAACCATGAAAGGACTGGTGCATTGTTATGCCCTGCTGGCCTTGATTGAAATAATCTACAATAAGTGGCTACCATTGTCCATCTTATCATCTACTCATCTACTCCAAGAGTTAAGGAAAAACTCAGGTCAGGTCAGATGCACATGTCTGGAGACCAATGGCCTATTTTCCTGTACTCAAATTATACCTACAATGAAGAAGACTCCTGGAATGGCCTTCTATGCAGTGGAGTTTGGGGCTTGGTATGTCAAAAACTCACATAATCAATATTGTAACTGAATATCACAACTCCGCAGGTGTTCAAACATATATTCACATCTCCCAGCTCCATCAATCAAGAGCCAAAGGCAACGAGATCAGGAAATACTAGGATTCTTGGCATGTGTTTTGTCACCAAGGCTTTTAGGGAGAGTTTTATGTATCATAAGCATTTACTAGGAGTGAGCACAAACATTGCCATGGGAAAAGGGCTATATTGAACCTACCAGATATAACTGTCAACAAGTTGTCCTTATTGTCATAAAGTCAGAAGCAGGTCTCCACTTACAATAGAGAAAACAAATACACCAAGTTTCAGGGTAGAATTCATGGTTTAGTTGGCAAGTACAGAAAGCATATAGCATCATGAGATGGTGGGAATTTTATGCTACTCATCCTACTGGTGTTAGGGGGTGGGCTTTGCTATATGTGTGGATGATGTGATCATGTTGCTAATGTATGGCATGTTGGGTCAAAAGGTCTGGAGAGTTCATTGCATGAGTATCATCATGTGAATTCTGATTAGCTAAACAATACATGAAAACATATTCTACACTGATCTGGGATTCCACCATGACACACTATGCCAGCTATGCCATCTATGCCTTTGATGATATCAATTAGCTTCTGTAGCTAATAGGCTACATTGATGATTACTAGGTAATTAGTATCTGTACAGATGACAATGGTAGATGCTACCAGTGTGAACCATGTAGAGAATGACTGCCACCTTGGCAGTTGTTGTCTTGACCCTCATGCATGAGTACTTGAGTACCAATTACCAATCAATGACACTATGATCCCACTGTTACAATTTTCCTCCTTTATCCATGCATTCTTCTCTTTTCCTATTTCTCTATGTCGCACATGTGGAGACATATGCCTACTTCCAACGTTAGTTTTCTTCTCCTGATAAACACAAACGTGATTCTCTTCTTACTTCTCTAGTCAAATGCCTTGCTTTCTTTTCTTGACTTGTTTTCTTCCTTTCTCGTCATGTTGGTCCGTGCACAGAACACATGACCCTTCTCTCAGATTCTATCTCCTTCCTTTTCTTTCCAGTCATGATGGTCCATGCACTAATCTTTTACTATAAATACCTTGTCACTTCTGCAGTAGTCTACATTCTTGATCTGCGCAATACTAGCATATTTTAAGTCTCATTCTTAGATCAAGTTCTCACTCGATATCCTTGAGTCTTCGAGACTACCTCTATCTAGCCGTCGCTAGAACCTTCGTCCTTGACCCTTGCGAACTTCAACCTTCTAGATGTCAGTCTCTTCGTGAGCATTGCCTAGAACAGTTGATTAGTATCAAGGCTATCTTTGTACGCTACGCGTAACACCCACCAGCTTGTGTGGTATAGTAGATCTTCCCTGAAATGTCATCCAAAACATCTAATTGCATCTCACTTGGTATGTATATTATTAAGATGGCAATGTTTTGCATAGCTCTTTTGACATACTTAGATAAGGTCTTGTATGTATAGTCATGTCCTTTCATCACCAAACACCTGATGCAGCAGCCACTCACCCTTCCTGTCATTGTTGTCATGATTCATGAGACCAACTCAGAGTCACACAAAATTCCACTGCTTGCTGCCGAGCTGGCTGCTGTTTGGGTTCAAGTTCAAGTAAAATAGATTCTCCAAACCTCATAGTCATACTACTTTATGTCATGACAATGTCCATAGTTCTCTGCTGCCGTACTGTACTGCCATTTAATCATTACCATCACCATTGACTATTTCCCTTTTCTTTCACTATAACATTGATGTGGCGTACCACACCACATGCCCTGGGATTTACTGTACCATGGCAGTGAGGAACCCCAACCCAAAAATGGCAGGTGTGGGTCACTCACATGACAACTCAATTGCCCATGCAGTAAATTCCTTTGACTAAGTAATGTGAAGATTTGCTGATGAACAGATTCATAACAGCAAGTTTGATATTGCAGCTAATTTTCCAATATGGCATGATCAAACAAAGGATGGCTTAAGTCAAACTCAGGTAGACACTATACTGTGTAACTATTGTGTAGTACTTTTTATTTATTTTTAGAAATCAACTCATGCCATTGGAGTGCACTATCAAGCATTTTGCAAATTGCTGTAATTGTACATCATTAGTCCTTCTACTCCTGCTCCTTAAATATTTTCTCTATAGCTACACTTGAGTAAGACTTGGGACGCTCAAGTGCTGAACAAGCAAAGTGATGAGAAGTTCCCAGAAGACAGGAGAACAAGTACTTACGTGCACCAAGAGCCCTGTCCCAGATGAGCTGTGCCGCCACACCAAAAGCCCTTGACACTCCAAACAGCACCGTGTAGAACTGCATCTGAGTTAAACCATAGTGCGTAAGTAGCACACCCGAGTGAGCATCAACATTCGGCCACGGGTTCTTAGCTTTACCAGCCTGTGAAGACAGTCCATTAGACCATAGTTGGCGGAATAAGGTTGATTACAAACCTGTAGAAGAATGTTGGGGACAATATTATAAACCTGCCCAACCAATCTAAAGAGGGGATCATGTGGTAAATGTTTCAAAGCAAATTCACGCTGTGCAGTATAGCGAGGATCCGTCTTGCGCAATACAGCATGGCCATAACCCGGCACAACTTGACCACCTTTCAGCGTGGACCACACATATTCCGTCACGGCCTCGTCGCTAGCATTCTCGCCAATCTTCTCTTGCATCTTGCGTAACCATATCAACACTTCCTGGTTGGCAAGACCATGCAAGGGTCCGGCGAGACCATTGAGGGAAGCACCAAATGCTAGGAATGGATCTGAAAGAGCAGAACCAACCAACTTCCCAGTATGTGCAGAGACATTACCACCCTCATGATCACTACACAAAGCACTCAGAAAGGCAACACACCTGGAACCTAAACCTTACCTGTGGATGGTAATATAGAGCCGAAGAAGCTCCACAAAAGCCTCGTTTTCACCAAGGTCGAGAAGTGTGGCAAGGTTATGCGAGTAGTCTTTATGAGGATCGATGGCAGGGAGCTTGCCATCACCAAAGACATTGCGATAAATCCGACCCGCGATGTTGGGAAGCTTGGCGATACTGAAATAGAAAATGAGAATGGAAAAACAAGATGGGGATGAACGACACACAGATCCATCGCATCCTCGAAGGTGGGTCCCCAATAATCCTTTTTAGAAACACCATCCTGGTAAGCTTTAGCAAAGGCCGAATCATGATTGAGCTGAAAAACGTTGAGATTCAGTTCCAGGAGAAAAGAGGATGACATACCGCAGTGACAGCTAGACTAAACTGGCTCATGGGGTGCAGTGTAGGAGGGCATCGATCGAGGATCTCTTCAACGAACTCGGGGATAGCAGCACGGGCTGCCCAGTCACGGGATAGGCCAGCGACCTGCTCCTGTGTTGGGATTTCACCAGTGACAAGAAGCCAGAAGAGGGCTTCAGGTAAAGGCTCAGAGCCACCTGGCGCTTTGGGGAGAAGTTCCTGGCACTCGGGAATAGACTTTCCGCGAAAGCGAATTCCTTCCTCTATTACGCACTCTATTAATGGCGACATTTGATGTTCTCGAACAACATGGCTTACCTGCATCAAGGACAGACCCGTCCCAGATCAATGCAGGTAGCCCACGCATGCCTCTGTAAAAGGACACGTTAAATGATCGCAGACCGAGGAGAGCGCTGAGACATGCCCATAAAGCTGATCTACCAGGACAGGACCAAATGCCTTTTTGCCATGCTGAGCACGTATTTGCTTGACCTACGGCCAATTTAGACGGGAAGAAACCATCAAAGAAAATAAACCTTTTCTATTTCTGCAGGGATTAACTCAGCAAGCCGTTCTTTCAGCGTCGACTGTTTTGGAGCTGTTGAAGAGAACCGGGCCGAAGCAATGCCCGCGCGTACAAATGGAGAACGTGACTGACGATACGGAATGAGTCGTTAATTTTAACTGACAACAACGGATTTGGAATTGGATTGGGAGACATACAGCGTGAACGATAGAGCGAAGGGGTGCAGCCATAGCGGGGACTTTCGTCGAAGAGGGGATAGGACAAGAAACAAACGGAAGCGGGCAAGAAAAGTGTCGAGGGAAATACCGGAGCAATAAAATATTGTGATGTAAGAGCACGTGGGAACCCGGGACGGGCAATTGTTCACATTCCTCCGGTACTTAAGTTAGTTGGACCTTGATCTGATTCGAACATGACAAAACGAAAGAGACCCTCCAATCAACCTCTCTCTCTCTTACCCCAGGTTAGCTCTGTCCTCATCCCCATCCTGACCCCTTATCTGGTCCTTTCACTGATAGAAAAAGCACTACCGTCAACGTGCACATGCTAACCCATTCTCTGATCACGCCCTTGATTACCCCGCCTCGCCCCATACGATCGACTGGAGTGAACATTACCCGGCATTCGCAGCATCTGGAAAGGGCCCCGAATTCGCCGACATCGGGTGTGGCTTCGGCGGCCTTCTTGTCGCGCTTTCACCTCTGTTTCCAGACACGTTGATGCTCGGTGCGTTTTCCCTTGCAACATGGCATGTTACCCGGTCTTCACTCCCTGACCACAATAGGTATGGAGATCCGTGTCCAAGTCACACAATATGTTCAAGATCGTATCGCCGCCTTGCGCGCAACCTCGGCGGACCCCGCCCAGTGCACATCATCATCTACCACTCCAGCTCTCTACCAAAATGTGTCTGTCGTCCGCGCTAACGCCATGAAATTCCTTCCGAATTTCTTTTCTAAACATTCCTTGTCCGCACTGTTCTTCTTATTCCCAGATCCACATTTCAAGGCCCGCAAGCACAAGGCTCGCATCATTTCCCCTACCCTCCTGGCAGAATACGCTTATGTACTTCGGCCCGGCGGCATCATATACACAATAACCGATGTGCATGATCTGCATGGATGGATGAAAACACATCTCGAGGCGTTCCCATTATTTGAGAGTGTCACCGAACATGAGCTAAGGCAACAAGGTCATGGTCCAATACTGGATGCCATATGTCACAGCACCGAAGAAGGAAGGAAGGTTGAGAGAAATGGTGGCGAAAAGTGGCTAGCGTGTTTCAGACGCAAGGAAGTGTCCAGGATATAATTGCATCGTAGAGGAATCACATCACCGTAACTCTTCCATTTCAACCTCTTTCATGTAGTCCGTCTTTTCTCCGCTACCGATTGCAGCAACCAGGGATTGTGTCCTCTTCGCCAGTGCAGCTCTCATTTCGTCACGGAGAACTATGCTAGCATCAATAGCCAATCGGAAGATTTCTTCGAATCGATCAAGGTGTAACCTAGTGTCCATTGTCACAAGTGTTACACGCCCTGTGCGAGGCATGACGGCAACAGAAATGTGCGGTACGTCGTTTTCTTCCAGCGTGTTTAGGTCTAATAACGGGGAAGTCGAGTGCACTCCTCCAGAGATGGCACACACGAAGTCGAACATCGCTACACCTGCGGTTGCAAGGGCTAAGGTAGTTCCGTTTAGACAAGCCGGAAGTAAGCCTCCGTCTTGCTGGATGACCTGAATAAAGATGTCGATCTGGGTCCTCGGGTAGATATGTGTTTGCACAACGGGCTCGAATGTGGACTTTACGACTGACGCGAGTTCGAGCATTCGCCTTACCCAGGTAATGGTCAGCATACGAGCATGCCGTATGCAGAGTAGAGATCATGCCAATCAAACAACTACTTACTTGTCCCCTCTAGTACGTTTTCTACATTCGCCAGTACTGAAGGCCGCGATGTGTACTTCAACATTGATGTTGGCACGATCGTGAATAGTCTGGGATCGCATTTTTGCCTCTCGTGGACCAAGTACAGAAACCAGTACTTCAGTTAGGCCATGACGCATGGTGACGGACGCGTCGGCGGAGCCTTGCAATGAGAAGTCAATATCGATCTCTCTCAGCTCGTATTGTTTTCGTCCATCTGATCTGAGACCGCCATCGTTGAGGATTTCTATCCTTGAAGCCTGAAAATATATGTGGGTGTATATGTAAGCTTGCCCGGTATCTCAGATATATGGTGAACCTTTACCATCAAAGATACGGAGGGGATGGTGCTGGCAGTGGGAGAATAATCAGAATCTGTTCGGCGCTCGAATATGGTACATACTACATAAGCTTTCAATTTCAACAATCTAGTGCTTGTGTAGCCTAGTAGTACCAGCCTGACTCGGAGCGTTGATAGTATTCCGACTCGTGGCTCTCGCCGAAAGACTCGACTCCAATCATACCATCATGGAGAGAGATAGTGAAGAATTAGTATACACCCCTCAGTCTCTTCTGGACACCGATCTGTACAAGGTAAATGTTTGTCCTCATATCGGGCTGCATCAGTTAAGCGCCAGGGGCACGCAGTTCACAATGCAGCAAGCTATTGTGCAACATTTTCCAGAGACACAGGCACTTTACAGATTCACCCACCGGGACCCTGATATATTATTCCCTCGCAGATGCATCGATCTGCTTCACAAATCCGTCCAACGTATGTCCTACCCCGTCTTATTGGTTCGGGAGTTATGAAGATCCACCAGGATTTCGGGATTTGCGTCTGACAACCGAGGAAAAGAACTGGTTGGCGAATACATGCCCTTATTTCTCCGAGGGATACCTTGAGTATCTTTCGAAATTTCAATTCGATCCCGCGCAAATATCGATCAGGTTCATGCCAGTCTCTGACGATGGGGAACTTGAAGTAGGAAGAGTCGAGATAGAAGCCAGCGGGTTATGGAGAGAGTCCATACTTTGGGAAGTCCCCGTAATGGCTTGTTTAAGCGAGCTCTACTTCCTGGTGGGCGCAACTGACTGGAGCTATGAAGGCCAGAAAGGTGAACACCATGCTCTGTATTCGTTCTCATGGGCAGAACTTGCTTCGCAGAGAGTGCGTCCGCGAAGGCGCAGACATTGTTGCAAGCAGAATGTACCTTCAGCGAATTTGGGACTCGAAGAAGGCGGTCATTCCACGTCCAGGACCTCGTCATTGCAACTCTGAAACAAGAGGCTGACCGATCCTCAGGGCGAGGAGCCTTTTTCGGAACAAGCAATGTCTGTATCCTCGTCAACTTGAAATGCTCTTTCATTGTTTTTCTTTCTGATTTTCGATCCACAAAGGCCTACTTTGCAAAGAAATACGGCATCCATCCGGTTGGAACCATCGCGCAGTATGTCCTTTGTCTACTTGATGATCTGGTGTGCTTATGAACATGGTAGTGAATGGTTCATGGGGGTAAGCATTATGCGATATATTGCACCCGCCAGAGAGGATGATACTTTACCCAGGTTGCAGCACTGAAAGGTTATGAAGGTGCAAACGCAAAAGCCTTGCTGCTTTGGGAGGAAACCTACTCGAACAAATTGTTCGTCGCGCTCACCGACACCTTCTCCACAAAAGTCTTTTTCCAGGCATGTCTCCCTGTTTTCAGTCTGTTATCCAAGCCTTAGGGAACCGGGCCAAAAACAGGAATTTGCAAATGATCCAGCTCGTGCTCAGAAATGGACAGGTCTCAGACAAGACTCGGGCAGCCCCATTGGATTTGCACCAGCAGCCAAGGCAATGTATGAGAGTATTGGGATTGATATCCGCACGAAGACCATCGTCTATTCCGACGCTCTGACCTTGGACAAGGTGCTTCGATTGAAGAAGCAGTGTGATGACATCGGATTTAGGTGTGAGTGAGTTTTGGTTGAGATCCATCTGTTGGTTCTCATGTCAGGTTTCAGGTTCTTTTGGAATTGGAACGTTCCTTACAAATGATTTCAAGACGAAGAGCAGCGGCTATACAGAGAAAAGTAGAGCCCTCAACATGGTAATCAAACTTGCCAAGGTTGATGACAGAGATTGCGTCAAACTTAGCGATGACCTGACTAAGGTGCAGTACACGGGTGGTTCCCCCACACAATCTTGACACTGTCACCCTCAGAACACAGGAGACAAAGCATCGGTAGAGTTTGTGAAGAAGTTATATGGGTTACCCAACTAAGTTGTGCAAGGGACCAGAGAAGAGCTTTCTGTTAAGACGGAAAGTATGTAACTATATTGATTGTCACACCTTCGACTGTATATTATAGGAACGAAAGTAAAACCGCTTCGGTCTCTTGGATATCCAAACCTGTGCTAACATCCAAGATTTCTACCTGAAGCAGTCCACTGACCCTAGCATTGGCTGTTTCATACGTCTGGCCTCCCCAGGTAACCCCAGAGGTTGCATTTGCATATCTGTGGGGAAATGAGTACAGTGATATACGGAGATTATCCATCATATATCATACGTGATGTTAAGCCTTTTCACTTTCATCTCCCGTGCAGTTAGCCCGGAGCCAGAGAAGTCAATATCAATGTGAGTAGTGTTACGGGCTCCCCCGCCAGGCAGATAGGCAACGTTGTTGATAAACACTGCTCGGGCAAGGTTTCCATATTCAAATACAGCGTATCCTGAGATGTCAGTTGCGTTGACAGGAATTTCGACCACCTGTGTGGAACCAGTTGAGCCGATTGATTCCGCAGCAACGATCGCCGCATAGTAGGGGGGTTGTATATGCGGAGGAAGTGGAATGATCGGAGAGCCATCCAATATAGAGTAGTTGAGAGTCACGGGCTGGATCTATAGTTGCCAGCCATAAGGTCGGGTTATCTCATCCTGAACAACAACGCTCACAAAATTATATTTATAACCAACACCTTCGTGGAAGTGCAATCTGCTGATGCCAACTTGAGTCGCAAACAAAGAGTAGTCGAGTGCCCAGAGTGCAGCGCCAGCAGTATTGCTCACCCCTACGAATATATGAATGATGTCGGAAGACGAACATGGCCCTTTCACGTACCTGGTGCACCATGACAGCTCATGCCTATGGCCCACAACAAGTCAGAAGTGATAAACGAAGACATAATCAGATACACACTATTCGTCTCGCCTAGGATATACTCCAAATCGTGTGCAAGAGTGGCGTTGATGTCTGGTTCGAACACGGAGATGTTTCCGCGGATGTAACTCTTCGTCATCAAATCCTGCAAAATAGCACCAGAACCAGTGCAATACGAGCCGCTGTATTGGTGCTGGGAAATCCTTTGCGAGGGATGACTGATGTAAGATAAATCCTAAACCCGAAACGCACGTGGTAATTAAGGCGCCGGGCAAAGTATCGAGAATGCCATCCGCGAAAATTGCTTGTGGAGAGAAACCACTAATGTTGTTGTGGGATGAACCAGCAAATGCAGCTCCGATCAACTTCGTGGAAGAAGTCTGTGATAGACCAGCGGTTCCCGAGACGTTGGTAGCAAATTGAACCCATCTTCTCCAAGGATTAATTTGTAAAGACAAACATGATAAAACACTTACTGAGGGACATATTCGAAAACACTCCAGCTACTATTCCTGCCTCCATTGCTGTAGTAAAGGTCAGCTTCATTCCCCACCTCGAGGAAGTTTAGCGTGATCCCGTTTGCTTTGACCGCCGGGGACTCGAAAGCTTGGATCAACGCCTTCGTCTCAAGGTATACAGCTGTCAAGTTGTATTGCCTCAAGTTGACTCCCCAGTGGACACGGGTTCCTGTCAAACACTCTAGTTGAATCGACTGCAACATAAATGAGTTAGAACTTGCCGAAAGGAAGATGAGAAATGATGTCATAAAATCCTTGTCCGACAGTGACGTTAGTTGCCTCGGGGTAAGGGGTAACAGAAGTGGAGGCGGGAAAAATATCCTCCTCATACTGAAACACCATATTAATACTGTGAGCGCGGCAAACTGACGGATGGGGGCATGCCTGAACGTGATAGCTAAAGTCGGTATGATCTTCGGAATCAGCACCAATCCTGATGAATGGCGGCGAATTCGTGATTTGAACCAAGTTGTCGAGAGCATTGTAGAAGAACTCGTTCTGCTGCGTGGTTCCTGCCCAGTCTACCCATTTGTCTTGCTCGATGGAAAGTGAGACAAGGTCTGGCGCCACCGATGGAGCACCATAGGGTGCGGTAAGGGGAATAATCACATCGACGGCCGAGGCCGCGAATGGAGTAAGTGCAGCCACTAATATCGCTCGGGACAACCCCAACATCAGATCGACTGTAGAAAAACTCGTTCGGACTCGAGACGAGACGAAAGTCGCGGATCCTAGCCTGTTACGTGTGGGTTTATGTAGGGGAGTAACGAGGACAATGCGGTCCGGTGTAATCCCATGACCGTCAACACATATCTCGCGTATTGACTACCGAGGTCACGTTCGTGGATCCAGAGAACGCGGAAGCGCCCACGAAAGCTTCTAATTATGCCGAGAATTCGAGATTGTTGAGCACAAGAGAGCAATGTGGTAAGTACTGTGGCGTTCCTCTGGTCAGGTGCTCTCCACAAAGGATTCAGCGAAGACCACGCACCAACAAGCACTGAGAATGTGTCCATCCGGGACTTCCCAATGAATCGACACATCCAAACACTATGCTGCAGGGCGATTTCGATAGTCATGAAAAGTCGGCACATTTGCAATTACATGCACTCCCCCACTCACCAACATTATTTGTCCTACTCAAGCCTTATTTCAAGATCCTGGGAGGTTGAACGAACTCGATCCGTGAAAAGCTCGACGTCACGCAGAGAAATCACGCTCTGTAACACCCCGAAAGATCGATGCCGCAACCGAGGTTCTGATTCCTCCAGTGATTGGTTGGTCACCGCCTTTCGGAGTTCCGAGCTCATGTCGACCCTAAGCGGGTGGAGGCTCAAAGTTGTGATACGCAGGTCCGCCCTCGCAGGTTGTGTGAAAGGCAGCAAATGCGAGCCTCTCAGAGTCACACCAAGTTCATATGACGTCCAAAACAAGAATCACCCCTAGTCGGACTGCGGCATAAGACATGGTCTCAAATTACCCAGCGCACTCGTCGCCTGATGTTTTCTACCATCCCTCTGCGATTTCATGACCAAAATCACCACAATGCGATTTAGAAGTGAGTCTTGAAGCATTACCAGAAATCCTAGGACCTAATGGCCGATGAGTCGGCGATGACTATTTTGACGCTCCGCCCAGATGGCAATCCCGGCAGAAAAGTCGGTCAACTCCACGCGGTAATCACCCATGTCGGATGTTCGAACACTCCTCAAGGCAAAACGACAAGAGATACGGATCGACCATCCCTTAGCATATTACACGTCTAATGGACAGTTACGTTGTGTCGTTTGCGAGACAAATATCAAACATCCATCTGCGTGGGACGGTCATCTGGGGAGCAAAACACATCGCACAAATGCAGCCCGCCTCAAGGAGGAGGAGAGGAGGCGGAAGGAGCTGGAGCTGGAAGAGGAAGCCAATCGTGTCAAACGAAAACTAGCGGAGGACGATACAAACGGGGACACCAGAAGTGCCACCAAAAAGCCAAGGGCCACAACGGGAGCTCATTCGTCGACGTCCAACTTGCCTTCGGATTTCTTCTCTGATCCGTTACAAGCGCCTCTTGCTTCGTTCAATGACTCGGACGACGAAGAGGAAACCGGTGAGGCGGCGACTTTTACCAAGCCGACAGACGGAGGTGGAGACTCGCCACTCGACCAAGAGTGGATACAATTCCAACAATCTGTCGTCAACGCTCCCGACGCAGTCGCCACCTACGACCGCGCCACGATTTTTGCAGAGCCTGACCTTGTCTCAGATCCATCCGAGGGTTTCCCTATTCATGATGGTGTTGCCCAGCCCGTGACCAGAGTTGATGAGGACGAGAGGCGACAAAAAGAACGGGAAGAACGAGAATTAATCATGGACCGTCTTATGGACGAGGAGCGCGCACAGGAGGAAGCAGATATGAAAGTTGCTATTATGAAAAACAAGTTAGAGGCCCTGCGGAAGAGACGAGACGCATCTCATTCCATAAAGTCAAACGTAGGCGTTTGAGAGGGTTTTCAATGCTGGTACTCGCCTCTCGCGACGAGAACAAAGAACGCCTTTACCTGGATATTCTGCTTGTGAGTATATCACCTTTACTTAATGATGTCCACAATTTGGTGACTCTTGGCATCTCCCGGGGCAGCAGGATGCAGTGTCTTACTCAGTGTCGCATGGCAATGTGACCTTTAAGAAGATTGTTCTTGACAACTACATAAAACAGAGCCTTGATGAGTTCTTCAATTCAGAATAGCCTTGGATTGGTAGTAAGATTGGCGACCCATATCGCATTTTGAGCGGAGGCACGACACATGCCACGAGTGCATTCGGTATATCGGCAGTACCGTATCCTCGTTAAATCCGAAAGAACGATTGATAAATCAGATTCTAAGCAGTAATAATTCTTAGTTATGCCTGCGTTGGCTTCCTTCACCGCTGATCTTCGACGTTTCATCACCTCCCTTACTTGTGCCCCAATCAGTCCAATCCACTCCCTGCTTGTGTACCATCATCAACGCAAGCATGAGCGGCAGGTACCACAAGCTGGTGTGAAACAATGATTTGGCTTGTTTCTCCCCATACGAGCGCCAAAGTGCCGCGGCAGATCTGACCCAAAGGCAATTGGGTAAAAGCGAGGTCAAAGCAAATGTCCACGTTGTGAGGCCAGAGAGTGGGAATAGTATCGAACATATCGGGACCAAAAGTAACGTGTATCGCAGGCTGACCAGTGCGTTTTTTTGAGGAGAGAGGACGGATAGCATTGTATAACCAGCTTGTGCGTAAGATGCTCGTAAGAGATGCGACAAGGAGTTGAAGTGAGGAAATTGCCAACTGTAAAGCAGCATAAACAGCGAAAAAGCGCCAAGTGGGTTGTCGATCATGGATAAGTCGGGAGGTATGTCTGTGAGGAATGGTGGAAGGAAGAATTTGACCGGGTAGTCTGACGCCGGAAGCAGTTTCCCGCCACAGGCTGTCCAACCCATCAACGGAGGTAGCCCACCGACTACCGCACCAACCCACGTGTTCAGAGTGGTCTTGCGTTTTAGATAAGTGTATAGGCCCGCATACAGACATATATTTGCCACTCCAATAACAGCCGTCAAAGGTGTCGTCATGGTCCACAAGAGTGCAGGCCCAGTGATGCCAGTCGCAATGGCGAAACAGGTTGCATGTAGGGGACTGACTGCGTGCCGTACTAGTGGACGTTGGCGAGTGCGAACCATTTGCGCATCGTAAGGGACTTCTTGTAGTTGATTCAGCGTGTTTGCTGACGCTGAACACAACGCAGTACCGAGAGCAGTGGATAGTAATACCGGCAGAGTGGTAGGCAATGGAGAGAGTGCGACTCCAGATGTAGCCGTAAGCATAATCAATACGGTGAGTCGCGTCTTGGCGAGCTGGGCGTAGATGCTCAAGAGGCGTTTGGGTGTAAGGACGGCACTCTCTTGGAATGTTGGAAGGGGCTCCATTGGTTTGTACGCTAAGCGGGTGAGTTGTCGAGCATTCCAATTATCATTGTGAAAGAAATAAGAGGCGAAATCCTTTCGGGTAGGGGCGGTCAGACATGGTTGCTGGCGGATGCTATGATGGTGAAAGAATGATTGGGTGGCGACGAGACGACGAGGAAGTGCTGAACGACTACATGACGCAAGGACCAGTAAACTCATTGTAGCTTACAGATAGTCAGCATCAGTGTGTGAGATACAGAACAGGATTGCGCTGAACGTACTGGGCGTGGAGCGACGAGCGGCACAAATAACCCAAATGGAGTCCTTGAAGGGTACTTATGAGAGTCGGAGTTTGAACACACTCTTCCGGGACTCTCAAGACCAACCCGCGTTTTCTCTTTCGGCCTGCGCTGACAACATGCCTGGTACCCATCTGTTGCCTCCGAACCTTCTCAAACTTTTCGCACCTCGCCCACCACTCCCATATCAGAGGCCAGTGGGAAGAGACATTGATCGTGTGCGACTCAAAGATGTCTCCGGGGTAGCAGACATTCTCGAACGCCTCAAGGAACAGTCAACCGCAACATTGCTCAGCGGTGAAGGCGATACAATGGAAGAAGGCGAAGAACCTACTTTTACACTTGCCGAAGAGACCAAACGGCAAATCAGGCGAGAGGAACGCAAGAAGAAAAAAACAGAAGAGTTTAAAATTGCAAAAGAAACATGTCAGTATCCTGTCCGGCGACAGTCCGTTTGCTCACTTATCCCACCGCTCTAGACAAGCCGGCAGACGATGCAGAAGCTATTGGAGATCCATATAAAACTCTCTTCGTTTCCCGCTTAGTAGGTGTATCTTCGATGAGCATTACTCTGTTCTGATTTCTCAAGTACAGCACAAAAATGGGACTGAGAATGATCTACGACGCGAGTTTGAGACCTTTGGTACCATTGAACGGGTGAGAATCGTTCGAGACAAGAAAAACCGCAGTAGGGGTTATGCCTTCATTGTGTATGAGCGTGAGAGGGATATGAAGGGTACATTTGTTCTCATTTTTGGTTTTGAAAACCCTGCTCATACTCCTTCAGCCGCCTACAAGGAGTCTGATGGTCTCCATATAATGGGCAAACGTATACTCGTGGATGTTGAGCGCGGACGAACGGTGCGGGGTTGGAAGCCGCGACGACTAGGAGGTGGTCTCGGCGGCAGACCCAAGGCAGTCGAAGCTGCTCCCGTTGTGGCCCCCAAGAGTAGCAGGGGCGGATTTGGAGGACGTGGGTTTGGAGACCGTGGCGGTTTTCGTGGCGGGAGAGGCGGTGGGTTCAGGGGCGGTGGTTTCGGCGATCGTGGAGGGTTTCGTGGAGGCGGGGGAGGATTCCGTGGCGGTCGTGATGACGGTTACAGGTAATGGATGTTTGTCTTGTTTCATGGACATTATCTGACATTACTTAGGGGTGGTCGTGGCGGAGGCATTGGCTATCAGGGAGGTGGATTTGGTGACGGTCATGCTAATGGATATGGTCCTGCAGGTGGAGGGCCTGGTGGGCCGGGCGGGTATGGTCCTCCTGGTCAAGGTTATGGACCGCCTGGTGGTGGGTACGGTCCTGGAGGAGGCGGTTACAGGGGCGATCTCAAACGAGAAGGACCCGGTGGGTATGACGACAGAGATGCCAAACGACCGCGATACTAGATGCGGTTGGGTGAGATATATTTCTTTCGTCTTGTTTTCATCGCATTCCTGCTCGCTTTGGATTCGCGCCCTCAAGTTCCAACCCTGCGCTAGGCGGGGTGTGTAAGTACCGTTTACCTCTCGTGTTGCTCCGCTGCCACCAGCGTAAGTATATCAGTATTTTATTGGTCACGAACTTCTAGTTGCCTGCGTATTAGTGTGGTGCTGGAGCTAGATTTTGGTACGATCTGGTTACATCCCGAACCGATCTTTTTTTTTTTTCGCGCATCAGGCGCGCTGTGATTCGTACCCGACGTTTTCCGGAACAGCTGCATATACAGTTTCCTACTATGATTGCCTCAGACAAAAGATATCGATGGGATCTCGCATCAAGCATGTTCGGCTACACGTCAAAAAAAAAAAAAAAGGCGCCACGTCAGGAACGACATTCACCAGTTGTCAGAGACAAGACCGAAATTCTGTACAGGTATACGTAGCCAATATCAATACCATCCTCGAGTGGTTGGAATAGGTGCTTTTCGGCGCTGTGGATGGCCGCCAAGCGCACTCGCTCAAAGGAAGGCGGAAGACCTTGGGGCCTGAGTCGTGTGCGGCTCCCCTTCGAACCCTTGCGTCCCTATCTGGGCTTTAATATTTTATACTCCGTCAGGTCCTCTCCGGGAGTTGCTATGCGGCCTCGGAACAAACGTTAAACATTTGGGGACTGACCAGGCTAACCTTTTTCGTTCCATGTCAGCGGCGTCAGGTCAAGCACCAGCAGGCCACATATGTCTGTGGTCTGTGACGCGGTACCCTCGAGCGGTAAGTACCGCCATTTTGCTTTCCAAACCCTCCCACCAGTTGCAGAACTTCATCGAGTCATGGCAGAATCTCCTTCCGGTCCCCAACGCTCGCGGCCGGCGAGTGTGACAGTCGGGAAGCCCGTGAAAGAAAAGCGGAAACGTTCACGTGTCACACCAGAACAGCTCGTACATCTGGAACGTTTCTTTGCCGTGGACCGAAGCCCTACTGCCCCCCGCAGAAAGGAGATTAGCGACATGCTTGGAATGCAGGAACGTCAGACACAAATTTGGTTCCAGAACCGGTCAGTACCCACTTTTTCTGCAATGCTACATCTAACATTTTTGCAGACGGGCCAAAGCTAAACTACAAGATGGTAAGAAGGGCCGAGGTAGCAGTACAGAAACGCCACCAGATGCGCCACCAGAGTTAGTCACTGGGTATGAAGCAGAGTTACACAACCTTCTACACGAAGACGAACGTGAGTGATTAATACTGATCGTAAATATCTGATGACGATTGGGATTTATTGCCAGCCGTTACCATTATCCCTTGTACCGACCTCTCTGTTGGCACTTGGCGTCGAGTCGCGACCACCCTCAGAAAGCATGACCTTCTGGCGTATCTATGTGATACCAAACGCTGTCTCACCTGGTTCATCCATTCCTCCGGATATGGGTTTAAAATGGAAATCCCTTTCGATATCATCGTTGATACCGAATTCACAAATGCTGCTCCAGGATCAGGTCTCGCCTCTTTCATTCTCTCTCGACCACCAACGTTTTACCTGGAATCGTTTTCACCCCCCAGCCCTGGTCGAGGTACCGAACCAATTCGCCATTGGAAAAAATGTGCAGATTGGACCGAAGACCAGCAAGCTACTAAGGTTTTAAGACACAATCTCGTAGGATCTGCTGTCCAACTCGCTCATGTGCTCCGTCACCTAAACGCCCATACGTCTGGATCAGACATTCGGCTTCTTTCGCCAAGCTACCACTCCCAAGAACCGTCTACAGTTGTCTTAGAAATACAACCGCCCCCACTGGCCGCATTTGATGGGACTGGATATCGCTATCACCCACAGGATAACGTTGATCTTCGTCAACCAGACCACTCAATCCTCCCCCATAAACGATCTTTCTCGCCCGTTTCTAGTCGACAGCTCATTTTACACGATGAGTCTGTACACCTTCCCATTGCACGGCCCCCCTCAGGCTCCGAACCTGATCCCCCCATGTATCCCGAATACCCTCGACACCCCGCTATTGAAGTCAGTCAGTCAACTTCTTATTCGAACTATCCAGAAACCGCTCTGCCACACCATATCTCCCATTCATTGCTCTCTGCTGATTGTGGTTCCTCTCGATCTTTCTCTCCTCACGGTTCACATCAGCGACCGTATTCGGCTGGCTCAGTTCAATCGCTTCCCTACGAGGATGACAGTAGGATGCTCTCATTCCCTGATAGCCTTCAACCACCTGCGAGTGCTACGCCCACCCCATTTGGAACGCCATCCCCACCACTGTTGACCACTCCGTTCTACCCAGCTGGATCGGCACCTAACACGTGCATAGTAAGCACTTACGACCCAGCAATACCTGTCGTTTCGGGCATGCCTGGCATGTCCAACTCGGATACCAACTCCTAATACCCAACTACAATAGCGATTCCCTATCCAACCACAGCATGAACATCTGAACACTAAACGCTGCAATTTCCATAGTACATATTCGCAGCTTCTCCCGTTTTCCGCGTACCATTCGTTGCAACTCAACTCGTTGTAATCGGGCATATTAACTCACATCGCCAGCTTGCATACATACCTTTTATAGCTCTCTAGTAGTACCCACATCTCACTAAACTTTCGAATTAGTTCAACAATAAACACTGGATTATTGCCACTACGATGTTGACACAGAATGTTCGATAGATACTGCGTCTTCTATTGAAGTGTAAAAGCATAGCAGAAGGATAATAATATGAACCAAACTTGCAAAGTGTGTAGGTTTCATAAGGCTATAATGTACTTTCCCTGCCATGCTGGCCGGCTCTGTTTGTAAGCGTCCGACTCACGATGTTGACTACAAATGCAGGACATGGATCAATCAAACTTGGGGTCGACCTCCAATAAGTCGATACTTACATGCCTCTAGGTAGCGATCCATGCATCGTGTCAAGCACGTCTGGAGGAGGCAACTCATTGAGCCACGACCAAGAGCATCCCAAAAAGACACACTGGAACGTACCTCTTCTGAGCTTGTTAATGACATCCCCGGCTTCGGAACGCATTTTGCAAAGCATTTCTCAGAAGTTTTCTAAGTCATGGACATGAGATATATCGTCCAATGCATCACAAAAATGCGTACAGTGATGAGCTCTTGCGCTGTAGCAAGATTTATTTCTGCACGAATGGCGTTCACAACGGCCTCCTTCTGGACAGCCATGTCTGTGTAGGACCTTTAGATTCACGAAGTTCACCGGAAAAAGCGAAGGCATACCTGTCTTATTGCTGGACGATGACCTAAAGAAGGAGTTAGACATGCTCCAAATGTTCAACTGTGACCGCGGTTGATAATAAATTTGAGAGTGGAAGGAGGGACAACGTCCAGGAAATGCCATTAGCGTCACTTGCTGAACTTTACTTCCATTTTTAGAAACTCAATCACATTGGCGCAACCACCTCCGAGTCAGGCCTGAGCCTGTGAAGGACAAACATCCAATACTCCTATCATCCCAGGGGCCCTGCTAGGGACTTCGTGCTGTAGAATATGGGCGCTCGGGAGTCCGCCGCAAGGAATAGCGAAGCTCCGGACGCCGCTATACCTGATTATTATGAACTTCTTGGTGTTGAAGAATCTGCAACAACTGATGAGATCAAGGCACGTCCCACTCTTCAACTCACTCGCATATTTCTCAGCACTATCGTAGAAAGCGTTCAGGAAGCTCGCCCTCGTCCATCATCCCGACAAAAACAAGGATGATGTCGAGGGTGCTACGCAACGCTTCGCGTCGATCCAGCAGGCATATGAGGCGAGTTATCGAACATGACCTCAGCAAAATGAATCGTTCGCTCACGTACCCTTGATGGACAATGGATGTAGGTTCTTAGTGACGAGCAGGTATGCCAAAATATGTAAATGCACCCATTCACATCAAAGCCTGATGTCATGAGTCCAAGTAGGAACGGGCTTGGTATGACTCCCACAAGTCATCGCTAGCACCAGAGCCAGATGCAGAGGCTGTGTTCGAGGACATTCGAAGGGGTGCTCCACCTCCCCGCGCCCGCGATCGCGGTTTGACAGTGCGACATTTGTCTCAATTCTTCGATGCCAGTATATGGTCTGGATTTGATGACAGCCATAATGTATGTGTCGCTCCACTCTCGCGTTACTGAGACACTTCCGAGACGTCCTCTTTTCTTTCTTCTCCAGGGATTCTTCACCCTTTATCGTAACTTGTTCTCCAGGCTTGCGCAAGAGGAGACTATGCTATCTGATATCGAATACCCGCAGTTTGGTTACTCGACGTGGTCCTGGACGTCTCCAATGACACCATCTGAGGCTGTTAAGAATTTCTACAATGCATGGCTGAACTTTTCTACAATGAAAGAGTTCATGTGGATGGATCACTACAATACAGTAGACGCGCCCGATCGCAGAATACGAAGGTCTTGTCTTTCCAATCGCATGAACATCTGAGAACCACTCTGATTCGTGTACAGGATAATGGAGAAAGAAAATAAGAAAGCGCGGGATGATGCTCGAAAGGAGTACAACGAAACCATAAGGGTGTGTACTAGTCCCAGGGTCTACATATGCAGGTCAGCTCTAAGCTTGAATTTGGCAGTCCCTGGCAATGTTCGTCCGAAAACGTGACCCACGATACAAGAGTCACCTTGTTCACCAATCACGACTTAATCAGACGAAGACCAACGACTCCTTAGCACCATCCGGCTCCAAGTCCGTGCTCCGAAAGGCACCAACTAACAATACCCCCTACGTCGAGCAAGAATGGCAAAAGGTTGCCAAAGACCACCAGCACGACGACCTCGAATGGGCGGCTGCAGAAGGAGAGGATCCAGAAGAATGGCAATGTGTAGCGTGTGGGAAGTCCTTTAAAAGTGAAGCTGCCTGGGATAGTCATGAACGGAGCAAGAAGCATATGAAAGAGGTTGAGAGATTGAAAAGAGAGATAATGAGAGAAAACGAGGAACTTGGGTTATCAGGCGAAGGTTGGAATGATAATGACGAGCGGCGCTATGTTGAAGTCGACGGACATGTGGATCCTCAACCGCCGCCAACACCGCCTAGCCAGGCTCAAAGCGACGATTCAGACACTGTTTCCGTGCGCCTGTCCAAAACTATCGACGCCCCGGAAGATGAGTTTGTGTCAGAGGAGTCGTCAAAAGATACGGAACAACTTCAAGTTGGCAAAACAGCTGCAGATGACGACGAAAGATTGGATGCGCAGCCCCCGCAGATGGTGTCGGCTCCGCGAGAGTTGTCAAAGAGAGAAAAGCGAAAACTGCGAGAGGCACGCAAGGTACAAGCGGTAGGAACCACGGGGAGCACAGCGCAGGTCAGTGACTTGGTTTGTTGCAAGCTGTTTTCTAATCGTCGGTTAGGTCTGCAATGTCTGCAAGAAATCTTTCGACAGTCGAACGAAATTGTTTAATCATATCCAAGAAACAGGACATGCACTTGCTCATCCCGATGACAAAGCGCAGACTAGAAAGAGTAAGAAAGGCAAGAGATAACACACTGGACTAGTACTAGTTAGAGGACCTACAAACGGCAGTCGGGGAGTGATCAATACACAGCTGTACAGTGACCTTGGATCTATCCCATCAACTGTGAGACATCGTCTGGCGGGTACTTTGTCTGTGAAAACGTCAAAAGTCTGCAAGGCAATCAGTCACGGCTCAGGGGGATATAAAGCTAAGGGTACCGTTTCAGGCTCTGAATGTACTTCCGACTGACTTCGTCATTGAGTACATGTGCGACTTGATCGGTAGAGATTTTTTCTCGTGCTGAACGTTCATGGATACTAGAAAAGGGATATAAGTGGCAATTCTAGCGATAACTTTAGAGGAAAACGTACCCAACCATGGTCACACCTATGGGCCATGGCGCGTTGCCTATTGACAATCTGAGATATGCATCATTGGCCTTCTGGTATTGTCGCTTCTGCATATAATGGACAATCTCAGCCATGCGAGCCAGCATGTCTGAAGGTAATGACTATTATTGACTGAGTGTCGAAGCGAAATCATTCCGCAAGCAACTGACGTACTCTGGAACGCAATGCCTTGAAGAGCGGCTTGAGATATTCCGCAGACTGAACTTGGGTTGCGGCTGCTGTCTTTCCTTGCGTAGTCCGCTTTACATGTTCTGTGGGAGGAGGTAAACTTGATGAAACAAAGAGGACGTCTCTCCCGACCTGGTCTGTCATCCATGGCTTCTTCCCATTCTTTGAGAGTACGCTTCAACGCATAATAAATAAGCGGATATAGCCTGTCTGGGTCGGTTTTGATCAAGGCTAGGTCCAGAACGCCTGTGCTCGGCTCTTCAGCGTCATCCTTCCTTTTCCCTTTGCCCTTATTCCTGAGCTCTCGCTCTACGTTTTCAACGTCTTCCAACGCCTTCTTGAAATCATTCTGACCACTTTGACGGTCGTCCCCTTTTTCCTCGATCAGCTCCAACGCGCGTAGGCGTAGCCTCCGGTCTCTATCGGACTCGGCAAATAGCCGGATAGGTTGTCCTTTGGCACGCAGTCTGCGGATAGTCTCCTCATTTGAGATATTGAAAGATGATTCGGGGATTGGGGAGCTTGAATCTCGAGATTCAACAACAGGCGTAAGGGAATCCGACTGAGATGGCTTCCGCTTTCCATTCACATGTAAATAACATATGGGTACAACGCGAGGGAGGATACTCACATTTTCGTCTGGCATTGCCTGCTCGGTAGCAACAACTTCAGCCTTATTTCGCGTGTCTTCCTGCACAACTCGTGCTCGCTCCTGCTTAGCCTTCTGCTCCTCTTCTTGCTTCATCCTCTCGATATCTCCTCGTCGCATGTACTTCGTTGACCGGAAGCCGACGTCATTCTCCACAGTTTTGCGCTTCAACGCAATTTCAGCCTTGAGTGCGTCCATGGTCGAATAGTGCGGGGGGTTCTGGTGGGGTATTTTGACGATAGCCAAATGGCAAGTCGAATGAACGCTAAGCGGTGGCTTATATAATCCGACACAGAGTCCGTCGTACTCCGAGTTGACCGTCTGTCATCAACGTCTGCAAGCAACCGAAATGTCTGACTCCGACTTATCCAGGTGATTCACTTTCTCCCTGTTCAAGCGATTGGAAACTCATTTTTTTTCCAGCAAATACGTTCTCCAGACTGCGGGCTTCGACGGTGAGTTGTGACTCCCAGTTGAAGTGCTTCTGCCTAACCCCGTGTCAGCCCGCTTCCCCAACACCAACCAAACGAGACACTGGTATGATTGAGTTTTGTGGTACATGTGGCCTTACGTGCTCATGCGCGGGCATAGCTTCCAAAACTATACCGATTACTTCAAGTGTGTCGCTGCCAAAGGGGAAGATTATGCACCCTGCAAACAGTTCAAGAGGGCGTACAACTCTCTCTGTCCAAGTAAGTGCTTTGGGCCGCTTTGTGGTGTCTCGTTTCCTCATTTCCTTGTAGATGAATGGGTATGGTGCAAACCCTGCAATACTATTCCACCACTGAGTGTCTTCCGCAGATAGCCAGATTTGACGAACAGAGAGAGAATGGGACGTTCCCTGCCTCCTTGGAGCCCTGACAGACATAGTATAACTCGTCTTGCTGCCGTTAAATAGTAGAGTGAAGTTGTCGAGAAATATTCTTTGCTGGATTGCTCTTGACTTAAGCGCGACGCCGCGTCTGGCAATTCGACGGATTTGGTATATGGCTCAGAACAGAGAAGAACGACCGACTGGGTGTGACAATTCATGAATCATACAAGTTCTATATAACGAACTCGTAGCTCGGTCACTCTTCGTGCATCTCGTCGGCTATTCCTGCACTAGACTCGACCCACGATGGACAACGTTAATCTCAATGCTTTTACTGAAAATGCAGCGAGACTTGGTATGCGCATTCAAGAGACCTTCAGCGAGCACACCCGTGATCTCTCCATAACACGCGGTGGAGCATCCATCTTCGACATGCCAGATGACAAGGTGAAGAACATTGGCAAACAGCTCGACTCGAGCAGTGACAGGGAGAAGCTTGACGCCATGAAGCGACTCATAGCCGTAAGTGCACGCCTAGAAGAACGCCGTCCAGACCAACAGCACATTGTGCAATAGCTCATTTCCAAAGGTCGCAATGTCTCAAATTACTTCCCCCAAGTCGTCAAGAACGTCGCCTCGCAGAACCTCGAGATCAGAAAGCTTGTATATATTTACCTCCTGCGTTATGCCGAACACGAACCCGATCTTGCCCTGCTCTCAATCAACACCTTTCAAAAGGACCTGGCTGACTCCAGCCCATTAATTCGCGCCATGGCGCTACGTGTCTTGAGTGGCATCAAAGTTCCAATGATATGCGGTCTAGTAGTTCTTGCGATCAAAAAATGTGCAGCGGATCTCAGTCCATACGTTCGTAAGGCAGCCGCTCTCGCAATACCGAAGGTCTTCCAGTACGCATCATAATCGTTTGTTTTCTCTAGACCAGTCCATGAATATCTATTAGATTAGATGCCACACAGCAACCTGCTCTGATACCCGTCATAACTACTCTTCTCCGCGACCGATCCCCCCTCTCAATAGGCAGCGCAATCATTGCATTTGAGTCCGTCTGCCCAACGCGACTAGATCTCCTGCATCAGCAATATAGACGTCTGTGCAAGATTCTCATAGATGTGGATGAGTGGGGACAAGTCTATCTCCTCAATCTTCTGCTCAGATATGTGCGCACGATGTTACCTAAACCAACCGTCTCGCCGGATGGCGAGCCCATGGAGGAAGAAGTTGATGCTGACCTTCAACTCCTCCTTGCATCATCAGAGCCCCTTTTCCAGTCCAAGAACCCGGCAGTGCGTCTTCCATTTATCCCCGCTGCCGTATCTCTGGTTCACATATCCTTAGGTAGTGCTTGCTGTTGTGCGCGTTTTTTACTATACAGGTCCCCCATCATCTACCAGCAAAATTGTGAACCCCCTACTTCGCATTATGCACGTATCGCGAGAAGTCGAACGCGTGGTCCTTGCGTATTTATTGATTATCACACGTGCGCATCCGGTGAGTATTCATGTTTGACGTTGGGGCATAACTCATTATTGCTTGATAGCAACTGTTCTCAACGAAATACCTGCGATTTTTAGTGCGCACAGACGATCCTTTACAAGTGAAAAGAGACAAGATCAAAGTAATGCTGAGCCTCTGCGACGTAGATAATCACCAAGCGCTCCTTCGCGAGTTTAT
Organism: Boletus pseudopeckii; assembly: GCA_038092915.1. Taxonomy (NCBI): domain Eukaryota; kingdom Fungi; phylum Basidiomycota; class Agaricomycetes; order Boletales; family Boletaceae; genus Boletus; species Boletus pseudopeckii. The sequence continues at coordinate 31,145 of JBBPRH010000179.1, forward strand.
CGTATGTTCTGGTTCCAAAATGCAGCCTTCCTCGATCAGTATCTAATCCGGAGTCATTTTTAGGATTGTGCTGAAGATGTGGATGATGTTGTGGTGGGAGATGCAATTCACGCCGTTGGTCGATGCGCAAGAGTAGTTCCGTCATGTACGCCACAATGTCTCTCAGCCCTCATGATTATGATCAAGAGCAGACATGGTATGTCTTTGTGATCTGTCGCACTCTGATCTCTACCAAGCAGGCATCAGATATTGTCGTCAGCAATGCCGTTTTAGTCTTGAAGGCTCTCATCCAGAACCAACTTATTGGTCCTTCTGCACCCGCATCGTCACAGTCGCCACTCACCATAATATCGCTTCTTGCCCGACGGATAGATGACATTAAGCACCCCAAAGCGCGTGCTTGTGTTCTCTGGCTGGTAGGCCAGTACAGCGCAGCGCCAGGAATAAACACCGTAATAGAAGGTGTCGCCGACTGGGCACCGGACGTCTTGCGGAAATCTTACAAGTCTTTCAACACAGAGGTATTTGCAATTCTTCGCATCTCCTGTCAGTACTTATTAACGCCCCCACTAGGGACTGCTTGTGAAACTTCAAACTCTTACTCTCGCTGCCAAACTTTTTCTGCTGTGTCCAACGGACCAGAGACTGGGTCTGCTTTGTCGCCACGTGTTGTCTCTCGGTAAATATGACCTAAACTACGACGTCCGGGACCGAACCCGTATGCTTAATTCGCTTCTCGTTGGCGTATTGCCAACGATTGACGGCGGAGTGACGGAAGAACAAGGTGGTGTCATACTACGACGAGAACAAGTAATGAAGGTTTTGTTCGATGGGAAGGCTGGCGTCGTCGAAGAGAGTGAGGAGACCCTAGGTGCGTTGTTGGTGAGAGCTCATACATGATTCTAACGTTTAGTGGTCAGGCCACCACCGCCTACCGATTGGCTCCCTTGGCATTGTCACCGGGAAGGCTACACTTGGCGATAGCATCCTCCCGGAATGGCTGGAAGGAGGAATTGACCCTTCGCTCCGACAGAACGAAGAGGACGCCCTCCCGGTGGGACCACCTCCTCAAGCATTCGGTTCGGCAAGTTCTACAGCACCAAAGACACTGGGATCGGCCGGTGTCACACCTGTCGTACTCACTCCTACAGGCAACTCGACGCCAGTACGCGAACCGAAGGAAACCTGGAGGGATTTGGATAAATTTTATGCGAGTGACAAGGACAAGAAAGGTTCCGAAAGCGATTCTGAAGAGGAGAGCGATGGGAATTGGGAGGAAGACAATGATGTACACGACAGCGAAGAGACTCAAGATGATGCTGCGGACTACGAGAGTAGCGAGGAGGAGGGAACAGACGGGAGCAGTGCAAAAATGCAACAATGACACCGATTGTCGTATAGCACTATTCTACGGCACAGCGTCATCAGGAAGTTGATAATATAGTGGCTAGAAAAGTGTTCATTGTGCATTTAGCAAGATTGATGGTTTTGTGTACGCACTGTGTTGAATACATGGTAGTAATGGCCATTTACGCCCCCTTCGTGCTCATTGCCATAGTATTCCATCGGGAACCACTTTCGAGTGGTAAGCGGAGTGTACGATACGAGGCAATGAAGACATACATGATATTCCGGAATGTCCTCCTTCCATGAACGCAGAAGACGCGACTGCTCCGTCTGATTAGTAAGGACAAAGCCGTGTTTTGGGAGGACAAATTGTCCAATCTGGAACTCCGTGTCTGTGACGATACCGCGGGATACCCTCACATAGGCAGTGCGATACAAGCCCCGGTATAGGATATATTCGCACCTATGACAGGGTGCCTCAGTTGGCGATTTCTCGTGAGCAACGAGTCTACGTACCACCTGTCCAAATCTTGTGGATCAATATCATACACAAGCCCATCATTCACGAGGATATCATATGGAGCGGCTTTGTCGCCTTTCAGCCTCCGGTCGAAGACTGGTCAGCAAAAGATACATACGTCTGGGCGCCAGAGGCTTGCTGACTACATATCCCAAGAACACCACCGGTCGAGGGTATGACGCAGCCATAATGCGTGCCAACTCTTTGCTTTGTAATTCTCTATCCTGGGGGTCTTCCTCTGGAGACACAAGAAAAGGGTGTGCTTCTCGACGGAACATGGATGCTATGTGGCGTGAACATACCCTGACCATTATGTGATACAACTACCGTGATCTCCGTGCCGTGTACGTCGAGAACAGCTTCAATGGCTGGAGCAAGCTCACCGTGAGGTGACGGAAGCAGATGGTGATACGAATGTATAATGGGGAACTGAGAGCATCTGGGTCAATCTTCCAGTCGCGCCCTTCGAGTACGGGCACCTACTTTGGATAATAAGGCTGCTCCCCATGTATGCATATTGGGACCTGGACCTAGGTCAACATACTAGGAAAGGTGTTGAGGTAATCGTCGCCAAAACAAGTATCGAACTCACATAACCCAACTCCTCGGCAGCAACACGAGTCCTGATCGACGTGTCACTTTTGCGATCCGTTCAACTGATAAGCTTCACAACTCACAGGTCGCGATTCCCATACACCGTCCGCTAATCCGCACATATTTCAGTTGTGCTCGCAAAATGACATCAGCACTCACATGCAGATCTGTCTCCAGCAAGCCGACAACATCAACCTGCATATCCCTATCAACGTCCAAATCAGAGTTGTCACACATGATTTGATTCCTCTGACAACAAGATTAGCAACACACCTGATTACATCTCGTATACGACGCTGACTGTCATGTCCCACGTTGTCAATCCCAAAATGTATGGTCCAGATACCGGCATTGAAAATCCTTGTCCCAGGTTTGAACGGTCTCGGACCCATAGCGGGCCAACGGAGGAGTGTGACCAGAACAGAAGCGAGGGATAAAAGACACAGGATCGCGGGGACTTGGATACGTGTTGAACTCGGGATACGAAGAAAGGAGTTGGGCCTGGTCGATGCTCCGAACGGCGAGCAGAATGCGAGCGAGATAGCAGCCAGCTGTGCGGCGAGGACTCTGGCGAACAGTGTTGGATATGAGACAAAAAAATGAAAGTGGTACGTACAAGTCAGTTCTCTCCCGTAAGTAGGAGCCCCCCGGAACAAAGGCATACGCAACGGTCCACATATTTGCGAGATAGAACAGGATAGCGACAAAGAACGCGACAAAGTGCCTCCTGCCCACTTTATCACCTTTCCACGCGGAAGATTGTGACAAGACCGCAGGGAGAATTGACATGCAGAAGATTGCAAAGTTCAGTCCACCTAGAAAACTTGTCCAATCCCGGAAGCGGTACATCGTAAATGCGCTTGCACAACCGTACGCAAACCACAACGGATGGCTGAGTAATGCAGAAGAAGTTGAAGTTGGAAGGACGGCCGGGATGAGTAGACCGAGGGATTGCGCAAATAAAGTGATGGACCCATGTAAATGTGGCAGGGGTCCTCTGGGCTGACCATCCTGGTATCCGGTCCATGACCAAGCGATAATAGTGCTAGAGTCAGTGAACATGCAATGCAATGTGAAAAACAGCGACCCCAATGCAATTGACGAAGCTATCCAATTCCGTGGGGTGTCCTTTGCATAGCTCGACGCATCCTTCGGTCCACCTAATTTTGTTTCCTTGATAGGAGGGCTACACGGACGGGTGGCTAGTTCGAGGATAGCACAGACAGCAATTATCATGCCAGTCATGTTGTAACCACCAGTCTCTTTGTTCAACATCGGCCAGACTGCAACGCACAAATCAAACCACGTGAGTTGTGAGACCCGTTTGTCCTCATATACATACCTGGATTGTTCGAGTGGTTAACGTGCTTGGACAGGGACGATAGTATCAACCCTAAACCCAAGACTGGATATCGATTTGAACATTGCTTGTGCTTTTGTCATGACAATAAAAAAAACGTACGTAATCCCTGGTATGCATCATCTCCTACAGTCCAATCTGCTGCCTGACTCAGAAGAACAGCTATGTTGGCCCCGATGACGGCCCAGAGTCGCTCTAAGGGACCATCGATCTTATATGCCACCAGCCCTGTCAGGGAAAACATCCTTAATGTCACTCTGCCCCATCTTGTCACTGCCCAGTTGCGGAGAGGAGTTATCCCAAGGAAAGTCGGGGTGAGATAGATGAACAACGCTGCTTCTGCGCCAGAGAGACCGAGTTCCCAGACAGAGAAGTAAAACAGCGTCGTAAGTAGTGAGGTTACGATGGACCAAAATAGGTACGCTAATCGTGTTCAAGGGTTTGAAGTGCACAGATTGACAGCGCAGAATCGGAATTCAGATTGTTATTCCAAGGAGAGATGGACCTCACTACTCACACAAGTAAACATCAGCCGCGAAGCTCAGCCACGGTCTTGACGCGGGGTCTATCAAGAAAGTCAGCTGTCTCCAGCCTCTAGAAGTAAGACCTCCAGCCCGAGTATCAGATTTAGGTTTATCTGAGGCAAGCTTTGCTTGAGTCTTGACATCGACAGCCGTTGATAGGACTTTGTGATTCAGCTTGGGTGTGTTATCACGAACAGACACCGGCTTATTGTCATGGGGAGGAAGCAGGGATCTATTTATATGACAACATCAGATTATAATTAGGCAAGGTAATGCAGTTGATTATACATGTTTTTATGCTCGGTACTGGAGTCAAGTGATACGCCTACAGCAATCTACGAACGGGGTAAGCGCAAATAGGAAAGGTGGGATTCGAATTTCCTTGCCTGCAAGTTACAGTGTTTGAAGTCCGCCCCCGAAATTGAGTCATAGAATACGTCCAAGAAGATGAGCCCCCATTCGAAGAAAGCGTATCTTGTATACGCTATGAGAGAGTGAGTTTAGCCAAATGACAGAGAAGTAGAGCCGTACCTCCAGGTATTCTCTGTACTTTATGTTGAATGAAGAAGTACACCAAAGGGATGATTGTCGCAAAGAAACTAGATTGAATGTCAGCGACATTCCACACTGATTCGCGAGAATACTTACGCTATTGCAATAAATTGCCTGCAAGTGTGGGATCAAAATGGATGGACCGACAAGAGGTGAATAACGACACTGACCGTCTCTGCCTCACTTGGACATGGTTAGCAGGGGTATTCACGATTCCTCCTAGCATCCACGGCACATTGCACACAATATACAATACCATAAGCACATCATGGACATCGTGGTCATCATTTGACGTGATATACACCCATCCTCCGCATGCGAGTGTGCGTACGATACCGGCGAGGAAAACCCAACGCGGTAAGGCAGAATGAGACGTGCGGGTGATGAAGTACTGTAGAAATACGAGAGCGAGACGGGGACCGCTCGTTATTGCGACGATGATCTGGAAGACATTGCGCTCTGGGTACCAGTCCCCGATACTACAGAGACGCACATGAGCGAAACAGTTCGAGAGTTGACAAAACCCACTGACGTCGCAGAGACGGAAGGAAACCATTCTTCAGGATAGCCTGCAATGCCATTCTTCACGATTTTCTTGTAGTGAAATGCACAACCGAGGAGGAGGGCGGTGGCAAATGCAGAGAACGCGAGGTACGTGTGGGCAGCAGCGACCTGAGACGCGCCGATGAGGAGAGGGCCGGCTTTTCGGTTGACAGTGGTCGGCGTCGAGTGTTTGGTGCGACCCGACATGGCCAACTTTGTGCTCAGCTCGTTCTTGACGTTGTCACTGGTGTTCGATGTTCGCGTGTGTACATATTTACATCGTCATGAGCGCCCATCATTATTACATACCTAATTCGTAGCGCCAAGCTAGGTTTCGGGCATCTACTACTAATCATGCCTGGGCAGAAGATACCCTACATACCCATCACTGTTTTCACTGGATTTCTGGGAGCGGGAAAAACATCCATCATCCTCTCTTTACTTCCCAAACTTCCCAAAGACTACAAGGTCGTGCTTCTGAAGAACGAGTTTGGAGACATCGAAGGTGGGAGTCCACCACCACCGCCAGGCAGGATCATCCTCATTATTGTAAGCAGTTGACAGTCAGCTTGCAAAGCAGTCCAGTTTGGCGGCTGTCAGCGAAATCCTCAATGGTTGCATGTGCGTATTGTAATCCTGCGCCTGGATTACGCTGCGTTAATGACCAGCACCCAGGTGCTGTGTTCTTGTGGGTCAGATGAAGAATGCCCTCTTGGAGATCAGAGGTAGGCACCGATGTCATGCCAGGGAAGAGTTAAGATAATCCCCTGTCTATCCTAGATAAATTTCGTCCGGACCGCATCATCATAGAGTGCAGGTAGCGATATGTTGGATTGAAAGTTACGCCCTTGCTGACTGCACGAGTGGTTCTGCTTTCCCTGCCACCCTTGCGTTCCAGATCCGTGAATTAGAGCGCGAAACAAACGATGACATCAAACTAGACGCGATCGTTACCGTCGTAGATGCGGAGAACTTTTCTGGCTACGAAGATACATCACCTACAGCCAAGATGCAAGCGAGCTACTCGGACATCATACTCATTGTGAGTGCCTTGTCGACGATGCGGATTCGATGACCTTTTCGGGGCTGCTAGAATAAATGGGAACACGTTGACGACAGAGCACTCGACCTCGTGCTTGATCACCTCCATACTCTGAATGATTCGACACCGAAGATCAGATGTAATGGACGCAACGGCGTGGATCCCAATCTGCTCTTTGGGGTCGATACCAAACTCTTTCTGGACTCACAACACGAGATGAGCATTGCTGGAGAAGCTATCCACCACGATGAAGTCCAGACTGTTACGCTTTCCAGGGGCTCCGGAATATCACGAGCTGCGGGTCATCTCTGCCATGAACCGACCTGCAACGATAGCCATCTACTCAATGCTGCCGCGTGTGGGGGCGAAGAAGGAGCCAGCGCCATTGATGAAGGACTACTCCGGGACACGCTTGGGGCGGTATCGAAAGAGACGGTGTGGAGAATCAAAGGATTCGTGCGCCTAGAAGACGGGGTCTACATCCTGAATTGGGCCTTTGGAAGGTATGAGCTGACGCCGTGTGGCAGGGACGAGGATCCCGCCCAGGGCTATGCTGTCCGCCTGACGGTGATGGGTGAGCGAGGTGAGGTGAAACGCTCGATAAGAAAGTTTAGTAGTATATTGGGGGCGGAGACCTCCTAGCCATGTTTGAGATAAGATAAGGAAAGTGACATGTCATATACCTAATTGATCTACTGCGCATTTCTCCAATGAAAGTCTCCATGACGTTTTCCTACCTCTTCAGTCCAGGTATGCAACCCGTCCTTGCTCAATCTTTGTTGTTCTCTCATCACGTTTCCCCACATAGCGTTCTCATGCCGCTGCTTCCCCATTTTCGCCGCCGTAAAGGATCGTGAGCGCGCACTGACCATCTCGTCGGAATGCGTAGATTGGCTGCCACAGCCGCGTTCACCAGATCCGTTTGAACCACTACCCTTGGGACAGAGCCAGGAAAATATTCATTCACGAGAGATATGCGAGGTACTCTCCACCAACGACCTCTACCACATCCTCGGCGTCCCCCGTTCTCCGACCATCGACAGACTGACCCTCAGACGGGCTTATCTCTCGCGTAGCAAAGCGTGCCACCCAGAGTTCGTTTCCTTTTCTTCCTTTTCTTCCTTTTCTCGATACTTTAACGTACGCGCAGCAAGTGCCCTGGAAACCCAGACGCAACGCACGCGTTCCAAAAAGTGTCCATAGCCTATGGCGTGCTCTCGGACCCTTCTCTAAAACGAATGTACGACACCCATCCGAGCGACGACCAATCCGATTTCCTGCATTCACATCCCTACGGGCACGCAGACGAAACCCTCAAAGGCGTTCTCCTCAGCATCATCAGCGACTACCTGGATGGTAACCTCGAAGTGATACGCACGTTGCTTCGTGAGTGCACAGACGCTAGCCCCTCCATCGACTTCACCCCTGACCTCCGTCTTCCGTCTCCCAGAAGCCGTCAGCGACCTCAGCCCATCCCTCAAGCTTAGCGACGACGGCATCAATTCTGTTCTTTCGGTCCTCCAAAACATACGCGGTCGCGTCCTCAGTAAGTCTCCACTGCTTCTAACACCCCTGCGTCACCCAACTCGGATCTAACCATGCCGACCGACAAGCTTGTCGCGCCTGCATCCTCGCCCTGCACTCTGAACTCATCCGCGTCCTCGAACTCCAGTACGCCTTCCGCCAGCTTCCCTACCTCGACATCACGAGCCGCTCCCGATTAACCATCCAACTTACTCGCATTACCCTTTCACTCCCCGTTACTCTGGAAAAAGCCATTCAAGACGCCCAAGAGGATGTGTGTGCCGATGGTCGGAGGAACGCGACAGACGGCAGGGACAGCGAGCGCGACAAGGCGGCACTGTTGCCAAAACATGTCGTACTCCTCATCAGGGGCATCGATGTGATCCTGGACAAGATGGAACGCATTTTGGGGTAGGCTGCGGTTTACCCTGTCCCCATTGCATCCTAGCCCCACATCCGTTCATTGACCTTTGAGCACTTCCTACTGCTTCCTGACCTTTAGTCTTCCGACTATCTACATTTCCTTCATGTCATTCGGATCTCCCACTGTATTCCATAGACATGACGCTCTAGTTCTCCATTACACCGATCTATTTGTTTCACATCCAGGAACATTGCTGATCTTCTCACACGGACAGTGTTTCTGGGGCTTGGATGTCGTACTGTAATATGACTCGGGTTACCTCCTAAGAATTGGTCCAGGTTACATGATTAATCAAGCAGTCTCGTTAAAAGAATCATAGGCTATGGTCTGCGAGTTGGCGTTGAAGATCAGGAGTGCGATGAAGAAAGCAGAGATAGCACACGAACAAACATGGGAAAGGAATCGAGATTGGCAGTGTATAAAGAGAAATAAGAAACGACGAAGAAGGGCCTGTTGCAGAACGTACTGTACAAGGACTGTCCGCGGCGGGTCGAGAAAGAAGATCAGGAAAATCGAACACCGAAACTAGCGAGGAAGAGAACGAAACCAAGAAAACTCGGGAAGGAGTAACGACTACATTCAGACTCTGTCAATACCGTGTATTCCTCTGATTCTACAAAACACGGAGGGGAAATGCCGCAAACCGGTGCATCAGCGAAGACGAGATAATCTCTGCGAAGCACTCACAACGTTCATCCAGATCGCACCCGTATGGTTGTTGGCCGGGACGCTTGCCGGGACGATTTCCTCCAGCATGTAAGAGTCTTGTGATGGCTGACACCCGTAAGACCCATTCGACCCGTTAGGTTGTGCAGCGGCGGCTGCCAACAATTGGGTATAGTCTCCACCACTTTCACTGCTCACGTTTCCACCTTCGTTTGGCATAGGCCCTTGCGGGTTATTTATGGAACCCATCGGGTTCTCGGGATAGAAGGGGTAGAACAAGCCAGTTGGGATCTCCGCGAGCTTATCTCCACCAGCCCTGGGTGAGACCTGCGGACCGACGTTCTTCACAGGCGTGGTGCTTTGGGAACCCGTCCGCGATCCGTAAACCACAGTGCCACTAATGTTCGCCTCAGACTGGTACGATGGATGAGCCAGGGTTGGCGTCTTTTGTTGTTGCTGTTGTTGTAAGTGTAACTGTCGGGGAGAAGGCATTGACGGAGAGCCCAAGATAACATTTTCGGTGTCCCACTCAAGTTCAGAGAGTAAAACAGGGTCTTTGGGAGGGCCAACGGAATGAAGGTCTACATTGAGAACCTTTTCGGCAAGCTTGGAAATGAGAGGGTGACCACCATTCAAGTCTTTCCGTTCCCAGCGCCACCGGAATCGAGGTAACATGTCGAGAGCCATCCAAACGTCTTCAATCATGACTTGTCGTGACAACCGTTCGCAATGTGACATGTGACCATATAGAATGACCATGGCTGCAATGTGGAGTGGGATCGGAGAGACAAAGAACGCAATGTCAGGGAACCGAATGAGCTGATTGTGTACGATGATGATGTTGTGCGAGGTGACGATGGCTGGCCAGGGATGAGTGTTTTGGAAAGGAGGAGAGAATTGTTGCTTACCATCAACGAGGGCCCTCGAGCGATGCAAGTAATCGAGCTCCTTCAAGCTAAATAGTGCTCTCAGCAGCAATATTCTTGATATTCCAATCTTGAGTAGGGTGAGCCCTTGGTCCTCCGTAATACCTCGAACCAGCTCTTGTCTCTTTTCCAATGGCCAATCTTCAGTTCCGCCAAAGTAGTACTTGTAATTCTCTGGTAATTGTCTTCGGAACTCCATCATACTCTTGATAATCCGAGTTGCATGTCGCATCACAGCATCTACACTCTTGTTCGACGGGGCATAAAGGGAGTTGATGATGTCAGCCTGGATCTCGGCAATAGGATGGGATAGCAAAAAGTGCTCGGAGTAATCCACATGCTGGCCTGTTAGAGGTCGAGAAGGGTGCGGCGTGTTTGAATCAGAGGGGGCAATAGCGAGCGGTCTGCCGAGGAGGATGGACGTCCCGCGATCATGGACCATGACAATGCCCCACAATCGAATCCGTAGCTGTGCTTCCTCCTCCGTAAAAATGTTGCTCTGCGACATGGGATCGTGGTGAAGACCTAACTCGATGGACAACCGAACGAGACTGCCAACAAGACGCCATAGGGAACGACCTTGTCGCTGCATAGGTGTCCTCAGAATGCTACGAATATTCTGTGGATGCGAAGAGCTCACCTCTGTGTACAGATACCATTGCAACAATATCAGCGCCTGGAGGCTCGAAATGGTAACACGGAGATGAGGCTTGACGGCTAGGGCGCGCTCAAAGAATTCATAGTGTTCGGGCCATTCATTTGGCAGGAGTTTCTTGGTAGAAATTGGGGTATCGCCGGGGGACTTGACACCATTGTCGACGAGGGTGGCCTTGTGATTGAGGTCGCTCAAGGTACCAAGAGCGAGGATGAGATACATGCTACAAACATAGCCCGGATCATGTTGGATGTTTTGCATATCGTAGAGTGAGTTGAGCCGGCTTTCAAAATCAGAGCGGAAAAAGACCGGTCGGTGGAAGTTGAGATGAGAAAAGTAAACGTCGACGATTCTGTTGACCATTTTGCGGTCTTTCGGCAACCAAATGGTGAGTTTGGAGATCGATGGAGATGGGATACCGGCGTTTGAAGTTGGGACGGAAATAGAGAACCAGGCAGCGGGATCACGGGGGGGAGAAGCCTCGGTAATGTTCTGATCACGACCGGATGTAAGACCACTGGAACCAACAGCGAGATCCTCTCTGTCATTTTGAGCTGCGAGTTGACTTTCACCCATGATGAGGGGGTGGACACCAAAACTCTTTGCGATAGCCTGGATGATGAGGTCATCATTAATGGGACACAGGGTGAAGGAGCGAGGAGTGCGTACAGGAGTGTCCGACATGTCGAGAGACTGAGGATCCTGACCCTTGACCTCGAGAGAGGAAGAGGGTTGTGGTGGAGGGGGCGGGGGCGGTGGTGGTGGTGGTGGAAGTTGATGGGGAGGCTGGATGTGCTGGGGAGGAGGGAAGCCGGGATGCATGTGGGGGGCATAGGTTCCA